>PVKP010035802.1:0-22975 GCA_004027715.1 Plecturocebus donacophilus | reverse complement strand
CCATGCCCAACTAATTTTTTATATTTTTAATAGAGACCAGGTTTCACCGTGTTGGCCAGGCTGGTCTCAAACTCCTGACCGCAGGCAATCCACCTTCCCCAAACTCCCAAAGTGCTGGGATTGCAGGCGTGAGCTACTGTGCTAGGCCTCTTTTTTTTTTTTGGGGCGGGGTACAGAGTCTGACTCTGTTGCCCAGGCTGGAGTGCAATGGTGCGATCTCGGCTCACTGTAACCTTCGCCTCCTGGGTTCAAGCAATTCTTCTATCTCAGTCTCCTGAGTAGCTGGGATTGCAGGTGTGCGCACCACACCTGGCCATGCCACACCCTTTCAAACCACCAGAGCACGTGTGAACTCAGAGCCAGAGCTCACTTATTCCCGAGGGATGGCCCAAGCCTTTCACGAGGAATCTGCCCTCATAATCCAAACACCTCCCACCAGGCTCCACCTCCAACATTGGGGACTACATTTCAACAGGAGATTTGGGTGGAGACAAATATCCAGACTACATCTGGTAGGTTCTATTGTTATTCCCACTGTGCAGATAAGAACAATGAGACAGAGAGGCTAATGAACTTCTGAGGATCACACAGTGAGCCAGTGTCAGATGCAGACTGAACCCAAGTCATAGTCTGGCTCCAGAGTTCACATCTGTCAGGGTTTTTTGAGTTACAAGTAACAGAGGCTCAACTCAAAGTAGGCAGAAAGGTGCGGTTTGTTTCCAAATCTTGAAAAGAAAGAGAAGTCTCTCTGAAACAATTGAGGTTGGAAACTTTAGTGCCCTCAGGAATTTACGTGTGATCTGTTTGGGCCCCCCAGAACCCTGAGGCTGGCTTCTTCCTGAAGGCTGAAGTCAGGGCCACCAATTACTCCTTAGCTGACACCCTCCTAGTCTTACAGTGAAAAGGAGGCTCTTGCTCCCAAGCTCCAATTAACAAAGAAAAAAGAGTACAGGAAAGAATACTGAATGGGTCACACACCCAGGGCCTGGATCAATCACTACAGTCAGGAGGATGAAGTATTAGGATTGGTTCAGGCTGGGTTAAGTGCCTGTCCTTAAGTAAGTTATTGCAAAGGGGGAGATGAAGTAGCCTCTGGCAAATCACATTTTAAAGTTACGAAATAAGGAAAACCAAATAATTTCCTAAAAGATGGAGGATGGTATGTCTTTGCTGCTGGAGTAATTACTGCAAGCTGAACAGCAACATGAAGAAATAGAAAACTCAGAGAAAAATACAGGGCAAGATGACTGTTCCTAAAGTGAATGAACAGGTGCACAGATTTGGCGACACCAGACTTTCAGGTTAACTGTCAGCCAGAGCTAAGGACTGAGTTTCCCCTGTAGGTGGGACAGGGACAGCTCATTTTGCCAAAGTTCCCATCAGGCCTGCTTTGCTCATTTCTGTCACCTGCCTGGCCCTCATAGGCATCTGAGTTTGAGACCTGCGGCTTAGTGTCTAGTTGGAAGACCAACTAGAGCATTTGTTTCCTCCTTCACATCTGGCCAAAAGCCAGTGAAGGAGATTAATGCTTTGAAGACGAAACAGCCAAGGCAAAGGATCTAGCCATTAAAAACAGAGTTTTCTTGACAGAACGGCTTATGGCATTTGACAGAATTTTTCAAGGCACAGAAAAACACATTTGACAGCATGTGTTTTAAGCAGAGATGCGTCTATGACACATAGAAAGTCAATCACTGCCAGCTCTTTTGTGGAGAGGGAGCAGGGAGGGAGCAAGAGGGGCTTCATTCCTTCCTCCTTCGTCTTTCCACCCAGAGCCTCAGTCTGCCCTCTTGAGATGGTTGTACGAAATAGGTAAACCCATTTCCCTCTTGTGCCCACTAATTTCCAACGTTCCCTTAGTGCTAATGCCCAGTAGTTCCTGGAAAGCCTCAGGCTCCACACAACTCCAAGCTTTTCCCACTGTGGCCTGAAATATTCTTTCCTGCATAAGGCAGGGGATGATTTTTGGCAAGAGGCTTGCTGAAAGCTTTCTAGAACTCAAAGAAGAGATTGTGTTTGTAAAGTAACCTCTGGAAAATCATGGAGTCATGAAATAAGAAAAACCAAACAATTTCCTAAAAGATAGGGGATGGCACAGTTTTGCCACTGGAGTAATTACTGCAAGCTGAATAGCAACCCTGAAGAAATATAAAACTCAGAAAAATAAAGGGCATGATAATGATTATTCCTGAAGCAAATGAACAGGTGCACAGATTTTGTGACACCAGACTGGCAGGTGAACAGTCAGCCAGGGCTGAGGACTGGGTCCCCCTCTAGGTGGGATGGGGACAGTCTGTCGGGACAGGGTGGGTTGGTGGTGCAAACACAGAAGGAAAGTTTTAAATTACACATTCAGTCTTCATTTTTCTCAGAAATGAAGAGAAGAGGGCAGTGACCCTGAGCTGGGAAGTGGAAGGCGAGGGAGCAGGAGGTGGTCACTGAGGAAAGACATCACACCGGTCAAGCAAAAATGGCTTTTTCCATTCTCATTTCACTGAGTGCATGTGAGAGGATGAGTCTCTTGCCTCTTTTTACGGGATTATTGGTTCCATTATCGTATTCGAGGTGGAGAGCAGACTTGGCTGCCAGTGACTGTCTGTCTTCTTTAGCTGTCCCTTTCGGAATAACAACCCATATTTATGCAGCGGATTCAGTTTTCCTGACTGCTTTGCTGCCCCTCTGGGCACCATTGTTCTCCCTGTGCCTTGTGTAATCATCCCACTACAATTCTAAATGATTTCAGTGTTTATTTGTATGTTTTCCCCTCATTTTGTTGAGAAAGAAGAAAAGAGTTTGTTGCTCCCTTGTTGCACCCCTACAAAATCTCAGCTTCAGCTTGTATTAGACTAAGATCATCTTGTTCAACTCCTCATTGGGCTGATTTTCATAAGGCAAAAAATATTGCCTTTATCAAATCCACCTATTGGTCAAAGGTAAGTGAGAATGAGCTTCAACTTTCTTTAAAAAAAAAAAAAATTACATAACTTGTGTCCAAGGTAATCCTTAATCTAACAGTGATTGTCTCTCACACCAGATTAATTCAGCCATTCATCCACTATCCATCCATTGACCTACCATCCATACATCCATCCATCCATCCAATCTATCCATTAATTCCATCATTCATCCATTGATCTATGATTCATCTATCCATTCACCATCCATCCATTGATCCTTCATCCATCCATTTACCATCCATCCATCCATTGACCCACCATCTATCCATCTATTCACCACTGATCCATTTACCATCGATCCATTCATCCACCCATCCATCTATCAATCCATTCACCATCCATTAATTGATTCCACTATCCTTCCATTGATAAACCATCCATCCATTCATCCATTTACCATCCATCCATCACTACATCTATCCATCGATTCCATCATTCATCCATTGACCCACCATTCATTCATTAATCTGCTATCTGTCCATCCATTCACCATTCATCCATCCATTCAACATCCATCCATCCATCCATTCATCATCCACCCATCATCCAACCATTGATCCACCATACACCCATCTGTTCACCATTCATCATCCATCCATTGATCCACCATACATCCATTTCTCCACCATCCATTCATTCACCATTCAATCATTCATCATCCACTTACCATCCATCCATCCATCCATTCATCCATCCATCCATTTCATGCATTCAGCATTTTTTGTGTGATTACTATGTGGCACTCATGAAAAGAATCTTTGCTCTTTTCAGCTGCAAGTAACATTTATTCAGGTAAAAATATCAGATCAAAACACGATCTCTCTGACATTTACATTTATCCCAGTGACGATATGAGATCAGCTGCATCACACAACATAGCTACTCTTCAGAAATTAGTTTTTAAAACAACCAAAGAAGCAATTTGACTAGGAATCATTAAGTGTATAACTGGACTCGATTAGATTTTTCTGCAGATTATTATTGCAAAATCTTTAAACATAATTTTTAGTTGTGGAGGTAAAGTATGACTACTTGTCTTTTAAAAAGAATAACAAAAGGAAGGAAAGGAGGGAGAGATAAGGAATAGAGGTGAGAACATCACAAATGTCTCTTTGCTAAGGTCCCTTTTCTCCCTAGGCCTAACATGGTCCCCTCCTTTTGCCTAAGGACACCAATGTCATGAGTCAGGATTTACAGACCTTTTTACATGCATTTATATGCTTATATACAGTATAATTTATATTAAAATACACACAAAATAATGTCCTACATTTCTCCATGGGTAATTATATATACACACATTCCCTGACTTTTTTCTGGCAAGCAATTTCAAAAGTTTCCCATGGTTATAGTAGAAATGGACAGGGAATGTGGGTCATTTGTTCCCTTCTTTACAGCTTAAATTTAAAGTCCCTGGTTAAACATTAGTGCTTTGGTAGCAGCAATGTCTGGGCTTGGGGCAGAATGATGGCATAAATTTGTAGAAATGAAATGTTTCCAGATCAATTAAAATTTAAAACCGCCTGCTTTTATAGAGGGTACCACATTATCCATTTTCTCCAGTGTTTTTTCTTAGTAGGGGCTGGGAATTAGGAAAAGCAGTGTATTACCACTCTGACTTCCACAGGCCTAGCCTTTCCCCAAAACCCGCTTGCTCTTCGCTCACTCTCCCTAAATTAAGAGCAGAGAAATTGCCGCCCGGGGAAAAATAACTTGAACAAGCGAAAGTCTTCAAGCATGGGGCTGTCACTACATCAAGCCCAAACTGGAGGTGGTCGAGGCATAAAAACAGGGCCCTAAGTCACAATGTTAGGCTTGCTGTCACTCTGACAGGAACCTTTCCGTGCGGCTGCTCCGTCACATCATTAATTCATTGCCTGTTCCCTTTATGCTGCACTCCAGCGGTACCGATCATAATACATTCATTTGCTTTTAACACAAAGAGTTCATTCTTCCCCCTCTTCCCCAGCTTTATCCCCAGCTCTGCTCCTCAGCATAGATCAGGGATCCCCAGATGTCATACTGTAACAATGACACTGCCCTCCATTAACATACGAAGGAACTCCCAAATTGGAAGTCTTTAAACTTAAAAAATACACATCTGAGTTATATCAGCAAGATTTCTAGATATATTCAAATAGTCTAGATAAACATGAATAATCATGCATGTTACCTAGAATCCATGTTAAATTATTCATCCATATAGCAGATTTTCCAATTAACCTAGAGTTCTCTTCTATAGGATGAATGCTTTTTTCGAGCGTAATGATTATATTTTTAATCATTTTTATTATAAAGATTTTAAGCAATGCCAAATCTACAAGGAAGTAAAAGAATTACCCTGAATCTCACCCCTAGAAATAGGTATCGTTAAAAAAAGTGACTATTTAAAAAGTTGCAAGAATATCACTCCAAACACCTCTTTTTCTTTTGCATATATACAGATAGGAGGGCAGACGAATCAACTAAAATACATTTCTCTGAAGTAGGTGATGCATACTGCTTTTAAAAATAAATTTAATTTTACTTAAATTTAGGAAGAAAAAATCATCATTAAACTGAACATATTTATGAATTTCAAGTAAAATTTTCTAAACCACCAGAGGTATTAATTGCTAAAAAATCCCACTTAGCTTAAAATGATAATGAGCTGGGCATGGTGGATTCTCCCGTGGAGAATCTCTGCTACTGTGACATCTGAAAGACATGGTATCGGAGTGCAATAGATTAGGAAGGTACGTAACATCTAGTCCCTGGGACCAGAGAGGACACAGGTGTTGCCAGCATCTTATTCAGCTTGCTGGGTTGCAGGGGTCCAAATGTAGCTGCATTTAGGAGGAGGAAAAGGAGGGGGAGAGGAAGGGAAGAGGAGGGAAAGGAGGAGGAGGGAGGGGAGAGGAAGGGAAGGAAGAGGAGGCGGAGGAGGCGAAGAGAGAAAAGGGAGAAGGGGGAGGGGAAGGAAGAAGGAGGGGAGAAAGAGGAAGAAGAGGAGAAGGAAAAAGAACAGGAAGAAGGGGAGGGGAAGGATGAGGAGGAAGGGAAGGAGAGCAAAGAGGAGGGAAAGTAGGACCATGTGTTAGAGCGGGCAGTGACTCTGCAGGAGGAAAAGGTCCCCTGGACTGGTCCTTTGTGGGTGCTGGACAAAGGCTGCCCACCAGAGGGTCACCCCCACATGTGTCTCAGCTCCTGGAGCAGCTGCATGTAGAATGCAAAGGAAGAGGACAAAAGTCCCCATGAAATCCCAGAGGCCAGGAAGTGAGCACGAACCAGCCTGCCAGGGAACTAACGAGGAGATCCTGCCACCTGAAAGCCAGACCCTCTGCAGAATAAAGCAGGGGGAAACTAACCAAATAAATCAGAGTTGAAGCAAATAAAAAGGCAGTGAGGGTGGAAGGAAATGAAAAGCTGGTGATCAGGCACAGCTGGCCCATTCAGAGCAAGCTTCGTATCTCTCAACTGCAGAACGTGCTCTGCTCTTCAAGAACGTCCACACCTGTTTCCTCATTCAGACTCTCAGCAACTCTGAGAGGCCGAATGAGGAAGCTCAGCCCTCTTCTGTGAAATGGGGTTGATGGGACTCACCCCATTCACAGAAGAGGGCACCAAGCTGGGAGACGCAGGGCTGGTGGTACCTGCTAATCCAGGGGGATTTTTCTATGTGATGCTGCCTCTATTACATTCAAAAGACAATAAAAGAAAAAAGGCAAACAGGATAAAACTAGGAGAGTTTAGGCACCTTCCACTGGGTGTGCTTCTTTTGATTGCCTTTTGCAAGATGGAGGCTGGGGCCAACTAGGTAGTGGACCCCCATCATCTTTGGTTGCCTGGCATCCATCCCTTTCCCTAATAGCCCACCGCTTTCCCATTGGGAACTTATCTCCTTTCCCTCCCCACTGTGGGTAATCTTGGTGTAGAATAATTTTAGAAGTTCACTTTTACTGCAGAGACGAAGGGAGCCAAATCCATCCAAGGACAGTTAGGAGAGGTGTCTTCCCCACAGACTTCGAATGTTGAGGAAATGGTAAAAGCAAAAATGTAAATGGCTAGAGGTCATTCATCGTGACAGTGGTGGAGGTTGTAGGGCCATGGCATCCTCGTTTGTGGTAGAACAGCTCCTGCCTGTTACATCTTCATTTATATAGAGGCTAAAGTTGCTTTCTGTCACACACAGCCAGAACCTAACTAATGCAGAGATTCGGCAGACTCATAATCGTTCCAAAGCTCCAATCCCATACTTCACTGGGGCCCTAACGGACAGCCAAGGAATTAGGAAGGGGGCAGAGAGGAATAGATCCTCCCTTCCTCCCTGGACTGTGCAGCACAGGTGAGAAGATCCTGAATTTGGCAGGTGCACAGCAGTCATCAGTGAATCACATGAGACGCTTTTGGAGTCTCCAGGATGCCGGATTGGTGGCTGCTAAGATTTGAACGTATGCATCCATCCAAAATTCATGTTGGAACTTAAATCCCAAAGTGATGGTGGGAGATGATTAGGCAAGAGGGCTCCATCCTCTTCAACAGGATTAATGCCTTTCCAAAGAGGCTTCAGAGAGCTGTCTGGTCCTCCTGCCGCAAGTGAGGACACAGCATTCATCCTCTCTGGAAGACACGGCAACAAGGAAGCAGAGAGAGAGAGCACTGAGTCTGCGGGCACCTTAGCCTCGGATTTCCTAGCTTTTGGAGATGGATGAAGAAATAAATTTTTATTATTTATAAATTACTCCATCTCTGGTATTTTTCTATGGCAGCAGGAACAGACAAAGACAGGCCAAACCTGGAGGACCCTGGTCTAAAGGCTGCATTAAGCTGGGGTTGTCTAGGGACACAGGCTTTGTATAGGAACATTCTAGAGATGCAACTCTACCACAGAGCTCATTCAAGATGTCATTTCCTCCTGCAAAAAACTTCCCTGCACCAGCAGAATGGCAGGCTCCCTGTAGAAAGGCTACACTCCAATTCTCACTGCTATTGTGGCAAACAGATGCTTGGACATGCCTGCCTGGGAAATGTCTGAAAGCTAACACCTGAAGCCTTCACCCTTGGCCTCTGTATGGGGGCAGAACGTCCACTCCTGGGGCTGCCTATCAGCATGCATCTTCCACTTGATGGCAGAGCTTTGCTTCCAGAGTCCTCACCAGAGCAGCCCGGTAAGTGAGCCTCTGAAAACCCCAACTTGGGGCCCACTTCCAAGGGGCTCTTTCCTGCTGCTGAGTGAAACTCTCCCTCTGCAGGCGAAGGGCAGCTGCCTCCTTGATGCTGATTCTCTCCTTTTTTTCACTTCTTTTATTTGAGTAGGTAGTTAGGCAGACATAAGCACGGCAGGAAGGGGCCCCTCTACCAGCAATGTCAGGCAACCATCACGTGATGGTCCGGTGGTTATTAAACTGTCTCTCTAAAATAATCATTGGTCACAGCCACCATCAGGGAAAAGCAGTCTCCCAGTAGATAGAAAACACCTGAAGCTGGTGAGCAGCAGCTTCCTGATCAGATCTCAGGAGTTGCGCGAGAGGACTCAAGCATGTGCACTAAGAGGCAAATGGAGATTACCTGGTATGTGACCTTCCTCTAGGAACACTCGACAGGTAAGGAAAGGATACCTCAAGTGAGCATGTGCACAACTTCAGTGAACTCACGCACATATGGCCCCTCCCAATGCTGGCAGGCCACTGTGTTTGTGGACAGCCTGCTCAAGGGAAGAATCAGAGGACAAGAGATGCAAGACCCCTAAAGCAAGCCAATGTATAAAACCGCAAGTCAAAGGTCAAACTGCGCGCTTGATCTCTCAGGTTACCCACCCGGCCCTCTTCCAAGTGTACTTTACTTCTTTTCGTTCCTGCTTTAAAGCTTTTTAAATAAACTTTCATGCCTGCTCTAAAACTTGCCGCAGTCTCTTACTCTGCCTTATGCTCCTCAGACAAATTCTTTCCTCTCAGGAGGCAAGAACCGAGTTGCTGCAGACCTGTATGGATTCACTGCTGCTAACACTCTTACAGCAGAAGAAAGAGAAGACAGTTGCTCATTGTGGAAGTTGGTGGTAAGTGAAAGAGTCTAGCAGAAACCAAAAAGCTTTTATTTTACTTTATCTGTTCCCATCTTCTTAAGAAGGCTGCTTGCAAAACAGAGATGAGAAAGCACAATGGGTAGGGCACAGCGAGTGAAGAAGCAAATCCTTACCTCTGTTACTGGTGGAGGGTATCCAAGTTCTTGGCATCCTGAACAAAGAATTGCACAAAATGCATTAACAAAGCCAGAAAGGACTGAAGGGATTTATTGAAAATGAAAGTACACTCCACACTGTGAGAGTAGGCCTCAGGGGCTCAAAGGCTCTGTTACAAAATTTGGGGGAGTTTACCCTCGACTTGGGGTATGCCCTATGTAAATGAAGAGGATGAAGTAAAGTTACAAGGTCATTGTACTTTGTGTATGCCCTATGGAGAGGATATTTCCTGTCATAGCTGAAGTGTGAATTGGCCTTATGCTCCCTGCCTCCAGACCCTGTTTTCCTGTCTCACCTCCTGCCCTTTGGTAACTGCCCAAGAGGTTCACTTTGCTCACCGCCTAGTCAGAGCTAATTCATAAGACAGGGGAATTGCAAAAGAGAAACAGTAATTTACATAGAGCCGGCTGTGCCTGAGACTGGAGTTTTACTATTACTCAAATAAGTATTGGAAACAGATGCTCGGTACCACAAAGAAAAAATAGCACTGAGACAATGGGTCTTTCAGCAATGCAACTTTTACTTCCTGGAATGCAGGAAGGGTACCCTCACTAGCTATGTTGCCATCAGAGTACAATGAACAAAGGAAAACAGACATATTTATTCCTTACACATTTGGGGTTGTCCTTACTGCTGTTTCTGATCTCCTTTGGCTTGAGCCAGACCTCACAATTTAAACTAAAACCCGACTGGCTAACAACTTAAAACTTTTCTAGACAGGTAAAAGCAATGGAGAGCTGGGACATGCCTGTGAACATGTCCAGCACAGATATTTGGGTTGAAGTACAAGGACACAGGATGTATTACGTGCCTGTAAGCATGGCATGTCTAACAGCTACATAGGATAGGGCTTATCAAAGAGTTACTAGCACACATATGATATATTCTTTAGCAATAAAGGAAATTTTAAAAAGAAACTTTTCTACTTCCCACAATTCCCTCCTCCTTTACTGTATAATTTTCCTCTTTAAACTTTTTTAAAACATGTTTTAGCTTAGTTGTTCTGCTTGAGTCTTTAAAAGAAAAAGTTTCTCTTTTCTCTTTACACTATTTATTTCTTTAGTTTTACTTCCTGTCTCTCTCTTTCACACACACTTTCTCTTACAATTTTTTAACACACTTTATCTTTCTTTCTTACTTTTTTGCTGGCCGCAGCAGGGCTCGCCTTGGGCTGCCGTAGCCGCTGTTCGTGGTGCTGGTCTTCTCCCCTGCTGGTGCAGGCGGCCAGGCAGGGGGTGCTGCGCCTGTCTGCCCCGCAAAGTTCTCAGACTGTCTTGTTGCTGCTGTGGCCCTGTTTAACCAGGCTGTTCCGACCTATCCCACCACCTCTGCAGTACCCCTGCCATGGCCAGTGGCCTCGTGGGTAACCTCCACCGCCACCATCCACGCACAGGCCACTTGCCACTTCCAGTGCCACCTGCAGTGCTTCCCTACTCCCAGCCCTGGCACCGGCTTGCACACTGCCAGTCAGAGCAACCTGGCCCCTGTGCACACCCGAGACCTCACCACCCTGGGCACTGCCTGGGACAGGTGGCTGCCCAAGCTGCAGACACCACAGTGACCCCCTTAGGGGGCCTTTACTGGGGCTCCTCCAGAGCCGTCTTGGCTACCTTTGCCTTTCTTTTCCAGAGGAGGATTCTAACTATCCCTCCATCCTTTCAGAAGTCTCTCTTACCTCTCCTTACTTTCTCTTTGCTCTCTCTGGCCTCTAGGCCATATGAAATGATTACAGATTTTGCAGAGAGGTACCACCTACGCTGCTCTCTCACATGCACACTTACACTTACTTCACCTTTTGACCAGATGAATTTTGACCAAAGCTTCTCCCTGCCTGGCTGGGTACCCTCACTAGCCACCTTCCCACGAGAGTGCAATGAACAAATAAAAGCAGACATATTTATCCCTTATGCATTTGGAGTTGTCTTTACTGCTTTTTCTGATCTCCTTTGGCTGGAGCCAGATCTCACAATTAAACTAAAGCTCAATTGGCTAATAACTTAAAACTTTTCTAAACAGGTAAAAGTAGTGGAGAGTTGGGACGTGCCTGTGAGCACGTCTAGAACAGATATCTTGGTTAAAGTACGAGGACATAGAATGTACTACATGCCTGTAAGCATGGTGTGTCTAACAGCTACATAAGATAGGGCTTAAAAAGAGTTACTAGCATACTTATAATTTATTCTTTAACAAGAAATGAAACTTTAAAGAGGAAGTTTTCTGCTTCCCACAGTCTCCCCAACCACTGAGGGAGCAGAGTTTTTAAGGATAACGTGGTAGGTGGGGAAAAGCCAGTGAGCTGGGAGTGCTGATTGATCCGAGATGAAATCATAGGGAGTTGAAGCTGTTTTCTTGTGCTGAGTCAGTTCCTGGGTGGGGGCCACAGATCAGATGAGCCAGTTTACTTGATCTGGGTGGGGCCAGCTGATCCATCAAGTGCAGGATCTGCAAAATATCTCAAGCATTGATCCTAGGAGCAGTGTAGGGAAGGTCAGAATCTTGTAGCCTCCAGTTGTATGACTCCTAAGCCATAATCTCTAATCTTGTAGCTAATATTAGTCCTACAAAGGCAATCTAGTCCCCAGGCAAGAAGGAGGTCTGCTTTCAAAAAGGGCTGTTGACATCTTTGTTTACTCTATAAACTATAAACTAAGTTTATCCCATATTTCAACCTATGCCCAGGAATCAACCAGGACAGTTAGAAGCAAGATGGAATCAGTTAAGTTAGATCTCTTTCACTGTCTCAGTCATAATTCTGCAAAGGTGATTTCACTTTCCTCTGGTTCATTCCCTTTCCAATAACACTCAGTATTATAACTGCCCAACAGGTTGTTTCTGCTCACTGCACAGTTAAGATCATGGCATTGCAGTAAAGAAAGAGTTTAATTGACATGAGGCTGGTTATACCACATGGGAGACGGAGTTATTACTCAAATCGATCCCCCTGAAGGCTCATAGTTAGGGGTTTTTCAAAGGCAGTTTGGCAGAAGAGGTGAGGGCTGGTGGCCAGGTAATGAGTGCTTGCTGCTGATTGGTTGGGTCAGAGATGAAATCATATGGGGTGGGGGTGGGAATTGAAACTGTCCTCCTGCATGCTGAATTGCTTCTGGGTGGGGCCCCAGGAGTGGGGTCAGTGGGTCTGGTTGGAGCCATAGGTGTCAGACATTGAAACAACTTGAAAAACTACCTCGAAAGGCCAATCTACAATAGTGGTGTTGTCTGCAGGAACAGCTGACAATCTATGTCTGCACCTTATCGGAATCAGGCTCCCCTCCACCCTCACGGCCTTATGGCCTTTCATCAGCTTTACAAAGGGAGTCCAGTTTGGGGGAAGGGCCGTTATTACTTAAACTATAACCTAAATGTCTTCCAAAGTTAGCTCAGCCCAAAAGCCCAGCAGTAATTAAGGAAAAGGCAAGATGGAGGGTGGGTTAAATCATCTCTCTTTTACTGCCATAATTTTCTTACTGTTATAATTTTTGCAGAGGTGGTTTCCAAATGAGTGGGCCAGAATGCTGCAGGTCAGGGTGCTCGTTTATGGGTTCCTCTGCTTTCAGTCTTTTCTTTTTAGAATGGAAGCTGCATGAGGGCAGAGACTGTGCTTGCTCATGTCACTGCTGCCTCTCCAGGGCCGAGGGATGTGCCTGACATGGGGTGCTCAGTAACTGTGGTGGAAAGGAAGGACAGAGGGGCCGAGGGGTGGAAGGTGGCAGCGTTTCTTGTTCCTTCCTTTCAGCATCAGGAATAAAATGTGGACACAAGGGACCTTAGTGATGTGTGCTGAGGGCCTCATTTCATGATGGAGATGCCTCCTCCTCGCCATACACACAGCTACTTAGAGATGGAAGTGATGTTCACACTTGAGACTCCCAGGCAATTCTATCCAGACCACAGAAGTAAAAGTCTCCCTCAATTACTCATTTTTTTCAGGCAACCTTGGAAACATAGGATCCTGTTTAAGTGCTAGATTTTAAGGGGGACTTATTATTCAAATATCCATTCAAAAATATTCAGGCAAATATGTTTTTGAATGAAATAATATTAACAGTATTATTTTGACAACATGGATGAGCTAAAGGACAATGACAAAAGGGTCTGGAAGCCACATCATTCCATAACTGGCTGAAGACACCTGAAGTCGGGAGAAGGGAGAGAATGGGCCACAGTGCAGGCGTCCTCACACGTGTCTTTCCTCCCCATGGACACTTAACACAGAACGAGCACCCCACACACATTTGTTGAGTGAATGCGTTAATTGCTTTGCTTGGAGAAGAGAGGGCTGACAATACACACTGCTTCAGAAAGCTCTGTGACAGCTGATGAGAAGGAGGGTTTCAGAGAGCTGGCTGTCTTTCAGGGGAAGTGAGAGGGATCGGTCAGAGCTGAAGGACGAGCCTTTCTCATTCTTGCTTATGCTCTTGAATTATCTGGAGGTCTGGTTGAAAGGCAGATTCGGATTCAGTAGGTCTGGGTGAAGTGAGATTCTGCATCACCAGTGGGCTTGCAGGCAGTGTGGATGCTGCTGTTCACCGACCACCCTTTCACGTCAATAATCATTTCATGTTGCTTCCATTTCTAACAGTCTCCATATGCTGAGCCTTCCATAAAAAAAGTCAAAGTTGAGAAATCTGCTAGCGTGTGATTTCCAGATGTAGGAGAGTAAAAAATGGCTCCCTTCACCATTCTAGGTTCCTTGGCTGGGCTGCTAATTAAATTGACATAAGACAGATTCCCAGGAGAAAAACTATATTCATTTATATATGATGCACAGAGTCCCACAGACATATGTGACTTGAAGAAGGGCCAGATGATTGAAGCTTATATAATATCCTGAGCTATAGAAAGGAGTAGGGGTTTGGGGTTTCTAAGGGTTGGCAGAGAAAAGCCATGGGAGGGTGAAGGGAAGAAATGTGTATTGAAAAAAGGCTGTGTTTTTATGCAGCTAAGAGGTTTCTCTGGTAGTAAAAGTTGTCTCAAAGCCACCTTCAGAAGGGTGGGTGAGAGTCTGGCTATGGTATCAACCCCCAATCTTATCTCCTGTGGCCCAAGTTAATCTCCACGGGTAGCTAAGATTCCTAGGGAGAAGATTCATGACAGTTGAATTCCTTCTGGAGGATCAGTCTTTCGGCAGATCAGGGGAGCTCAGAGAAATTCCAAATCTTCTGTTCCCCAAGTGCCTTCAGTTCAAAGTAACCAGAAATACCAAAGCATCAGATTTGGAGGTAGCATTTCCTGAACTCCTTCACAGACATACAAATTCATCTTTATATTTATGTAAATCCAGAGATCTCTGTGCTGAGAACTGATCAAAAGAAGGGGAGGTATTTCTCTTTGTATTTTCACACAAGAAGAAAAAGCATTCCTGGTGGCTATGATTGTACTAACATACTCAGCCTATGTGTACTGCATTTCACAACAAATCTGCTCAGTTTGATGTATTTAAAACCTGTCAAATGCTTTATAGGCAGAAAATACATAACTCATGCAGACCCCATAAAATACGTAAAGCTCCATGCTGTTACTCTCAGCAAAATGAAGTCTTTCATACTCCCACAGCCTCTTCATTCAGTTTATTTCTCTGTTTATCAGCTTTTCTTCTAGATTTTCACATTCCCCTTGAGGCTGGTCCCCCACATGGCCCTGGAGAGCCCAAGAAATTTGCCCTTCAGCCCCTTGAGCTGATCACATTGGCCTTGCCTGAGAACCAGAGCCACGGGGCTGCAGTCTTGAGCTCACTGAATTGACAGCTTCTGGTTAGGTAAATGCAAGTCCACAGGGAAGAGAGAAGAGGAGTAGGGAATCATATTTGTTGAGCACCTACTATGTGTCAGATAATGAATCAGACTCATTCCACCCATTTCTTCTAATGCTTATTGCACCATCATTAGAGAATTATGGAGGTTAAAGAGAGAAAAGGAAGTGTCCTCATATGGGTGGGCTTCAGAGACAAGTAAGCATGTCCCAGACTACTCTCCTATTGCTTGACAGTCAGGTCCTGAGTGTTCTGAAATCCTGTACCATCTTTAGGGGACAAAACACCAAAGCCTGCCCAGATCAGGGCTGCCTGGCCACATGAGGAGAATCTAGTGGTGATGATTCCAAATTGTTTGTTTTTCTTCCAGCGTTGTCTACTCCTGGGGGAAGGCTGCAGGTAGTGAATGCAGAAGTCCTGCCTGGATTCTGCCCTTGCAAAAAGTACACATCCTCACCTGGGGCCTGAAGTGCCAAACCATGGATGCCATAGTCCAAGCCAAAATGGTGCAGCTTGAAGACTCTATTACTAATGCTGTTGATTTCAAGCCTATTTCCAAGGAGGAATAGGGTTTTGTTTTGTAATTTTTTTCAGATTGAAAAGCGCTAAACTGATAAGCAATGATGCATGGCCTTCTTGGTCGATTGCTCACACAAGTTAAAAATGTTCAAGATAAGAATGACAAAAATAATGAGAACAACAATGCCACCATGACCTTTTAGCAACATGGAGGAAATCATTCTTCAGCAGGGATTCATTTTTCTAGCTTTCTTGTTTTTTAGCCACAGGAAGTAAAGCATGAACCCTACCCGACCCTTTAATTCACTGTTTCCTCCATTCGTTTTCTATTTCCTGGTAAATTAAGTAGATGTAATTTACAGGCCTTTCTTAGGTTTCCAGCTCCTGTGGACCCTGATTCTAAAAGCCTCTCTGCCCTTTCCCTACCCCTCCCTCCACATTTCTAACCCAGCTCTTAAGAGAGTATATATAGATACTGTGGAAGTAGAGTAAGATGTTCTGCATATAGTAGGTGCTCAATAAGTGCTGAGATGAATTAAATTGAAGCACTGACAGTTCTTTATCTGGGTCTTAGTCTCATGGAGAATTACAGAATCTGAGACAGGTGCTATCATACCTTGCCTCCCCAATCTAGTTTGTTCTCTTCCACGTTTGTTACCGGAGGCTTGGAACTAAGAATGCCCTACCCATCTGTATCCTCGGAAGCTTTCTCCAGAGACAAGTGCTCGCTCTCCCTGGGAACTGTGTAGGAGACACAGCATAAAGCCCAGCCCAGCCTGTGCCAGCCCTAGCAGCCTGCACCTGTCAACGGCAGGTCTGCAGATCACACGGAGGGGACTTTCTGATGGAGCCATCCTGGCAGGGCCACTGTGTAAGAAAGAAGTCACATACTTGCAAAATGAGGGTAGGGGCCAACCGCACTCCCCAAATCCTCTGAAATCACACAATTATTCATGAACGGAAATAATCACTGCTTTGTATCTTTTCGTTTTCCCTCTTTGTAAACAGCTCTGCTCTTGGTACTCCTGCCTAACCACAGCAGCCCCTAGTGGCAGCAAGCGGGAACACGCAGGACTGTTTCGAAAATGTCTCCAGCCCTTCACTGGAGCCTAAAGCATCCCCCATCTCCGCCCTCCCCGCTCACTTTCATGGATCTGATTTTTATTTCTTAGAGCCTGAGGTTAGCCTCTTGGTTTTTCAGCACACATGAATGCACACAAGCGTATGCATATGCTGACACTGTGTGGGGTGAGACGAGACATGCCAATCAACGGGCCCGTGGGGAGGGGAGCGCACAGTAGGGTTGGTAGGAGCCGAAGGAGCTCTCTGCCCACTCCCACGTCCTCTGGTCTAGGGTTCCTGTGAAGCCAGGGCCCAGCCCTGACTCGACTTTTGTCCAGAAGAATCAGCCGTCAAAGAGTGAGGGGTGGGATGCCCCACTCAGGGGTTCACATCTCTGCTCCTATCACACCCCCAGGATGAGCTGCCATCAGCCAAGGTGAGAACATCATGATGGCACCCTTCAGAGGGAGCCCTTTATGAAGGAGCTGAATATCTTCTCTCTTCCCAGGGAATGACTTAACAAAACCTCAAATGCCACACTTGGATGTCAGCTGAAACAACTTTTCTCAAAGAAAACCTAAATGCAAAAGCTTATTTGAAACAACAGCCAGAGGGAGTCCTTGGATACTAAGCCCAGGCAATGGATTTATGCCAGGACTGCTTTCCCCCGCAGGGAGTCCAGTCCCTCCACGATCCCCCTTCCCTGAACCAGAGGCTAGTGGAACACCAGGCCTATGTTGGAAGGACTGAGAAGGGAGGGGAAGATGGATTTGTAGATATCTAGTGAGTGCTGAGACTGCTGGGTGCTTCTCTCACCATCCTGAACTCGCTTCAGACTCACACAGAAAAAAATAGCACATTAAGAATTCCTCTGGGAGGGAATTGACTCTCAAGAATAGAACTGTTTAACTCTTTATCCTGCCTTTAATTGACTTGGCAAATGTTTAAATGGATTCAAATACAATTGAAATGAGTCGGGTGATTTTGACATCAATTAATATACTCTGATGAAGTTAGCAGAGGAGACTTTGAGTTAAATGCAAGGAAAAAAGGCTGGGGGGTGGGGAGGGGGCATGGAAACGGCCCTTATGCTTTCTGTTTTAAATTATGGTAGAGCATACAGGGCAATTCCCCCAGGGCTTGTTACAAAGACTCAGAAGATGTTAAACCCACTGGGAAAAGCCCAAAGCTCTGGCTCCTGCAGGGAAATGTGAGTTAGTCGGTGCAGACACCGGAGATGCTTTATTGTTTATTGTGTGTGTTTTTATTTGTGATATTGGTCTCTGTACTGTGTTCCTCTCAGCTGTTTGAGGGACAGATGTCAGGAGGAGCAGTCTGGGCACTCACGGATTAACTCAAGCCCAGATCCCAAGGGACCCAAGCATTTGAAGAGCAGAACCTCTTCCAATCGTGGCCTGCCCTTACCCCTCCTAAAATCCTGAATGTGAAAAAAGACTGTCCCCCTTCCATCTGATGGGGGTTACTGAATGTTTGCTTCACCCAAGTCCCAAAATGGGGCACATGTTAGTTGTTTCCACCTCCTCACCTTTGAGCAGCCTGCGTCCACTGAAACAGCTTTTGGGGAGCTACTGGAGTCCTTTCTTGACATCCAGATTCCTTTCCAGGTGTCCTGTGGGGATCAGGACCCAATCTGAGCTGCGGTCCGCACTGAGCTCCTGAGACGTGGCTTCTGCTGGAGTCTCCTCGTCTCCTTGGCTCTTCCTCGAGCCCCTCCAGCCAATCCCCTGGAAACGCTGATGTCCTTTCTGGTTTAGGATCAGTCCTTATACCAAACCAGTGTTCACTTTCCCTTTACTCATCCTACGAGTATCTACTGAGTGCCTATCATCCACCAGGCATTCTTCCAGCACTGGGGATACAACCGTGAATTTAACAGACAAAAGTCCCTGCTCTTACGGCCTTAGATTCTAGTGCCAGGGCTGGCAACATTTTTCTGTGAAGGACCAAATAGTAAATATTTCAGTCTTTACAGGCCATATGGTCTCCATGGTAACTTCGGCTCTGTGGCTGCAGCTCTAAAGCAGCCACAGACAGTACATAAACAAATGTGCATGGCTGTATTCCAATAAAACTTTATTTACAAAAAAAAAAAAAAGTTGTAGGAAGGAGGGCTTTGGCCTGCTGGGAAAGACATGTTCTATTTCTACTGAGATTTCTTCTTTCTTTTTTCTTTTTTTTTCTTGAGACTGAGTTGCTGTGGCTCCCAGACTGCTGGGCAGTGGCACGATCTCAGCTCACTGCAACCTCTGTCTTCTGGGTTCAAGCAATTCTCCTGCCTCAACCTTCCGAGTAGCTGGGATTACAGGCATGCACCACCATGCCCAGCCAATTTTTGTATTTTTAGTAGAGATGAGGTTTCACCATGTTGATCAGGCTGATCTCAAACTCCTGGTCTCAAGTGATCCACCCCACTCAACCACACACAGTGCTGGAATTACAGGCATGAGCCACCCTGCTTGGCCTCTACTGAGATTTCTAAACTGATAGAATGAAGCTCAGGGGCTACCTTTGCAGCAACACAGGGAGAACGTGCCTGAGAATTAAGCCATCCCAGGAAGGAAGAGTGGAGAGTCCTCATGGCATTCCTGACATCTTTTGAGCCCCTCCCTGGATTCAGCCAGGTAATATTGTTGGAAATGATGTATACCTTCATCTGTACCTTTAAGTTATCTTAAGTCAATGAACATTTCTTCCTCCTCTTTTTTTGGGGACGCTTAAGCCCTTTGATTTGGGGTTCTGTCACTTATAACCAGAATCTTGAATGATACCAAACCCAAACCCATTCTTGAACTCCTTTTCTCCTTTCTCTATATGTTTTCCCTGGGCAATATCACCCACCTCCCTGAGTTTCTGCTGTCACCTCTATGTAGATAATAGACATATTTTTTATTTTATTTTTGAAATAATAAAACAGGGTCTTTACAGTCCAATTTTTATAATCTTTTTTTTTTTTTTAGATGGAGTCTCACTCTGTTACTCAGGCTGGATTGCTGTGACACAATCTTGGCTCACTGAAACCTCTGCCTATCAGGCTCAAGTGATCCTCCCACCTCAGTCTCCTGAGTGGCTGGGACCACAGTCCTGTGCAACCATGCCTGGCAATTTTTTTTTTTTTTTGTATTTTTAGTAGAGATGGGGTTTCACCATCTTGCCAAGGCTGGTCTCGAACTCCTAAGCTTAAGTGATCAGCCTGCCTCAGCCTCCCAATGTGCTGGGATTACAGGCATGAGCCACCATGGCTGGTCCTCTATTTTATTTTAAATTTAGAGTTGGTAGGGGGTCCCACTACGTTGCCCAAGCTGGTCTCAAACTCCTGGGCTCAAGCAATCCTCCCGCCTCAGCCTTCTGAGTAGCTGGGCTTTTATAGATGTGAGCCACTGTGCCTATTCCTGCCATCTTTATTTCAGACCCTAACTTTAATCCTGAGCCCATATTCCTCTAGCCTACCAGACATTTTGCCTAAGATATCCAGGAAGTATAACATGTCTAAAACTCAACTCTATACTCTGGTTTCTCTTCAGATGATATAAATCTTTTACCTTTTAAAACTCAACTTATTACCTAACCTCTGTCCCTTCAAATGTCTTTTCCTGTGTTTCATACTAAAAGTAATACCGGTGAGGCACTGTGACTCATACCTGTAATCCCAGCATTTTGGAAGGCCAAGATGGGTGGATCTCTTGAGCCCAAGAGTTTGAGACCAGCCTGGGTAACATAGCGAGAACCCGTCCTACCAAAAAAATATACGAAAGTTAGCCAGGTGTGGTGGCACACATCTGTAGTCCTAACTACTTAGTAGGCTGACGTGGGAGAATCGCTTGAGTCTGAGAGGTAGAGGCTGCAGTGAGCCGAAATAGCGCCACTGCAGTCCCATCTGGGTGACAGAGTGACACCCTGTCTAAAAATAAAATGAGTACACAAATAAATAAATTAATAATAATACCTGAGCTATTATTACTCTGTGCAGTTAATACTCAGTTATTACTCAGTAATAACTGAGCTGTTATTACTCTGTGCAAGGTCCTGTAGTGGGCATCATATTATTTCAAATTTTCCTAATTAGCATGCAAGGCAAATATTATTAGTCCCATTGTACAGATGAGGAAACTGAATCTCAGAGCCTAAGCTAATTGGATCAGCAGGTGACTGAGCCATGGTTTAACTTCAGGCCACCTTTCCCGAGCCTCGATCCTCCCCTATACCAGGCTGGCTGCCCTTCCTTGTTTGTTTAATAGCAGCGTCAGCCACTCAATCACCCAGGCCAGAAGCTCTTCTTCTAGAACATCTCTTATATCTTTCCCTTTCTACACAGCCACCGTTTTATTCAAGGTTCTCATTCCTAAGGTAACGGACACTCTTCTAGATGCCTCCTCTTTTCCCAGGCGCTTCTCTTACAGTCCAGTCCATACCATATTTCATTATATTATATGGTTGATCCTTGAACAACATGGGATTGAACTTCACAGTTCATTTATAAGCAGATTTTTTTTCAACCAAATACGGACAGAAAACACAGTATTCACAGGATGCAAAACCCACTAAGGAGGTGGGGCACTTTTTGGAGACTCAGGTTTTCTAGGGCCAACTGCAGGGACTTCAGTATTTATGGATTTTGGAATATGTAGGGGTTCTGGAACCCATCTCCCACATATACCAAGGGCTGACTGTAAATACAAACCCCCAGTGAAGAAACAAAAATTTCTGCCTCTTCTTTCACCTCTGCTCAGAAACCAACAGCTCCTCCTACAAGATAGAAGCCAAGCAGCATAGCTGGCAGTCAGGGACATTTTCAACCCAGCCCACAACTGACCTTTTAAAACATAATTATCCATATTTAAGGTATACAACATGGTGATTTAATATACAAATACACAGCAAAATGCTGACTCCAGTCAGGAAAGTAAGCATATCCACAACCCATCTTTTTTATCTTCTGTCTTCCTAATGCACCATTTAATACATTCTTGATCTATCCACTGCTTCCAGAAAATAGCAAGTTCAATTTGCTCTTTTAGAACAATTGAAACTGTTTCTGCTTGAAGTGATCCAACTGCTCTCTGACTGTCTTTTGGGTCCATTCTCAATTTCCAATTCTTCCATAAAGCACTCCTGAATGCTCTTATCTACTCTCATCTCCCCACTTTCTGAACTTTTTTGTGTCTCCCACTCATCCAGTGATCTCTCTCTGTCAGTTATGTGCTCCTTTGAAAGATTGTTGTCTTATTTCAATTGTGTGTTGAATTGTTGTCACATTGTATTATTTAGCACATACAATGCCTTGTTATTTAAGCACATCTTATTTCCCTAGCTAGGCAGTAAGTGCCCAGAGGTCAGGGGATGGGACTCTTCTAAACCCCTCCATAGTTCCTAGCACGTCTCTTATTACAGCTCTTCTCAACACTGGGTGCACATTAGAGTCTCCAGTGGAGCTTTTTAAAAAGTACAAATGCCTGGTCCCATGACCAAAGATTTAGATTTAATCATTCTGAAATGAAGCCAGGCATTGGTATATTTTAAATCTTTCCAGATGATTCTAATGTGCAGCCAGGCTTGGAGCCAGTGATTTATCACAATACAGATACCCAGAACATGCTCGATAGATGTTTGATTGATCTGAGTCCAGATGTGGACCCAGATTTTCTAATTAACTACCCAAATGTATTTGGCTACCAGAACAAGGTGGCTAACCCAGGAGACTTAATAAATATTGTTTGGGGCAGAAGACGGTAATGTTGATGTTAACAGTGATGATGGTAATAATGATAAAAATCTTAAACAAATGTTGGCATTTCTAGTCTCATCACCAGACAACAGTTCCCCAGTAAGAAATCAGATCAGCCCAAGATCGATTTTTGCAAATTCTTTTCTTCCCTAATAGGTGCTTTGTGCCTTTCCAGTCACTCTATACGGGACTGTGCAAGACAACAGTCTTCCTGCATCAGTGGAGCAGACTCGCTGGGAATAACCTAGTTCCTCCTCATTCCCAAGGCCACCGTTTATATAAAACTTAGTTAATTTGTCATTGTGAGAAACTTTTGGTCACAACTAAGTTATTTTCTTAACGAGGCCTTGCTCCCAGGGAATGGGTAGGGACACAGCCTTTTAGTCTATGGCCTAGAAGGTTTTGTGAAGGAAAGGATTTTGCATCAATTGTTGTTGCCAGCTGTTTAGAGACATTTACTCATTTGCTAATGAGTAAAGAGTCGTGGCTTCATCCTCTCATGCCATATTGAGCTTTGCTTCACTCTGTGAGTGGGATCCACCGCTGACCTCACTCAGTCTTGCAAATGCCATTGGAGTATTCATATAAATGGTGAAAGAGGGAGAGGATTGGTGAGAGCGTCTTTATCTGTAAAGGGTCCCCACAGGTATAACCCAAGCACTTAGGACCTGCGGCTGTTTCATTTTATAGCAGGTCTGATTTAGAATTATCTTGGCTAGATGGTAATA
>PVKP010035801.1:0-22976 GCA_004027715.1 Plecturocebus donacophilus | reverse complement strand
CCCCGCGTTCACCCCCCGGCCCCTGTCCCCGCGTTCACCCCCCAGCCCGGCCGCGGGCCGCTGCGCCTTAGCCACGTGGAGCCCCCTGCGCCCGGACGCCCGGCGTCAGCACGTGGTGAGTTCTCCATCGTGTCTGTGGAACAGAATCACATTGACGCTTTTAGGCCGCGCGCGGTGGCTCACGCCTGGAATCCCAGCACTTTGGGAGGCCGAGGTGGGCGGATCACCCGGGTCAGGAGTTCGAGACCAGCCTGGCCAACATGGCGAAACCCCGTCTCTACTAAAAATACAAAAGTATTCTCCGGGCGTGGTGGCGCGCGCCTGTAGTCCCAGCTACTCGGTGGGCTGAGGCAGGAGGATCGCTTGAACCCGGGGGGCGGAGGCTGAGTGAGCGGAGATCGCGCCACCGCGCTCCAGCCTGGCCACAGGGAGACTCCGTCTCAAAAAAACGGAACAAAATAAAACAACAACGAAAACCTCCTAAACGTTGACTTGACGCTTTCCTGCATATGTACCTGGGAGCAGTTCTCCATTTTTTTTTTATAAGTCTGTTTCTGAATAAGCTTCCATTCCGAGGTTTGGCAATAAGAGAGGATTTTCAGTGAAGGAAATATTTATTATTCCCTGATCTCCTGCAGTAGGCATAGCAGGGCCCCTCCGTTTGAATCCGATTTTGATAAAGCTTCCTTGCTTCCTGACCGTAGAAGGCGGACTTACCGGTCAAACGCGACTTCCGTCCTGTCTCCATGTGGCCTCGCTGTGGTCTCTGAGACGCCAGGGGCGAACTCTCATCAGGTTTCCACCAGCCATTTTTCAACCTTGAGATAAAAATGTTAACGTTTGGGTTTTCAATAGGAAATGCTTCAATAACTGGGAAATCTTGAGCAGAGCCTCCTGTCTAAGCCTCTAAGTGGCAATGTCACCGAAAGCCCCTTTCCTCACTGCGTGAAACACACGGTTGGCTGAGGCAGGGATCCTGTCTTTGGGTCACAGAAACCACCCTTACCACCAGGCGCAGGGCGCATACCATAACCCACACCCCTCCCCTACCGCTGGTTCCGTCTGCTCACCGGGCTGTGGCTCTGTCTGGGAATCAGCATGTTTAGCAACCTAATTCTACATTTCACACTGCACCTCTTACATGTATTATTTTTGCTCCCATTGTCCCTCAGCATTCCTTTCCACGGCCCTGAAGAAGTAAACCAGAATGAATGAACTCATCTGTTGTGACATGCGCTCAGCTCAAAGGAAATACGGTTTCTCCTAAAGGAGCTAGAGAACCAATTAAACTGTGAAATAAAAGTGGGCTGGCTTTTGAGATTGACCACAAAGGATGGTGCATAGAAACCACGTTTCGGATTGCTGGCATTTTAGTCATAGTGATTCTTCTGCCAATAGCATCATGGCCATTTCAAAAATATTGTATTCTGACGATTTTACCTGTTTTACAAATCAGTATTTTCCTTAAAACCCTTAAAATACAAAAACTATAAATACGCATTAATCCACTCTACACAGATTTGTGTTTCTCCGGTAGACGGAGGTTCTAGGCCCTGGTGGATAAGTACCCTGGCTTCCTGGGGTTTGAATGCGGAATGGCCCGGTCAGAACAGCAGGGTAAGAACTAGATTGAGGTGAGTAACTCACCGGTCTGCAGCAAACTTAAGGGGTGCCAAAAAACCCTCCAGTAATCAGTATTAGTAATATTTTAACATGGCATGTAAACGAATCAAAATTAATGCAAACGTTTGTGGTGAACGAAGTACTCATGTGTTGAATAAAGACAGAGTCAGAGGATAGCAGCCAAATAATCATGCCTGTGAAAGTCACCATTCAGCTATAATTAGCACAATGAAGGACACGTGTGTGGTGCTCGGAGCGCCCACGGAGAGCTGGAGTTTAGGGAAGGCTCCCTGGTCTGCAGGAATCAGCGTAGAGGGCACAGCCTCCCTGACAGGAGAGGGTAGTTAGGGAATGACCTGGGGGGTGCGGGGGGAGAGTGTGGGGAGGCCCAGACTCTGGGACCCCGTAGGTCTGGGAGGAACTTAGATCTTCAGGCCAGGAGCCCTGGGAATGGAATATTGTAAGAAAACATGCCTTATCTATAAATGCTTGTTAACCTTAAACTTGTAAAACATTACTTCCTTATTAGAGCTTCAGTTTATCCCTGTTTGATTTAGCTAAGATTAATTGAATACATGCACAGTCTCGTTTAATCTCGAAGTCAAATTTACAAAATGGTTATTTTTAGTATGATGATAATGTCATTTGCATTTTTAAATAACCCTGAGGCACAAAGAAACTTTGCCCACGGGTAAGTGTCTAAACTCGGATTGGAACCCAAATGTTGGCTGGGCCTGGTGGCTCTCACGTGTAATCCTAGCACTTTGGGACGCCCGGTGGGCAGATTGCCTAAGCTCAGAAGTTGAAGCCCAGCCTGGGCAACATGGTGAAACCCCGTCTCTACTAAAATAAATAAAATCAAGTAAATAGTTAAAAAGCCAAGCATGACGTCGGGCGCTGTAGTCCCAGCTACTCGGGAGACTGAGGCAGGAGAATCGCTTGAACCCGGGAGGAGGGGGTTGCGGTGAGTGGAGCTCACGCCACTGCACTCCAGCCTGGGCGACAGAGGAGACGCCATCTCCAAAAACAAACACAAAACCAAAAACAGCAACGACAAGACAACCCGAGTATTCTTACTTCTTTGAGATGTGTCTTTGTGGTCTAATACAGTATTTTACATTAGGGGACTTTGCAAACTCTGAAGTTGTATTTTTCGTGTAAAAACTCTCTCACGTTATTTGCTGTGATGTGTAATGCCTTTTTACACACTTGTTTCATCCTGATGGCACCTTATGAGCTGTTATTATCCATTTGATGGACGAGGAAATGAGAATGCCTCATTCAAAGCCTGTAGTATCAGTTTACGGAGCAGAGCTTAGAACCCAAATCTTGCCATCCTGACACAGGATGTAAAGGTAAGGCTAATTTTCCAAGTTCAGTCAGTTGTTTAAAGAGCTTGTTGTTAAGTGTATTTTTAGAGTTTCTGTGAGTAAAAGAACAACCCACCAGTCAGTAATGTATTTTCTACTTGGAATTTGATATCTTAGTACGGTATGACTTTTAAAAGGCATATTTGGCTCTATTTTAAAAAAACAGTCTAAGTAGAATCTAAAATCTAAATGGAAGCTTTTTGGTACTTCACACTGAGAAGAATGAGACTTGTCATCATACTGTTGTATATTTTCAAAAACTTTTGAGCTCTTTAGATGAAAGCCATAACCGTGTAAATGTTGTCTTATTTCATTGTTTGTGAGAATTTAGCAGTGGGTCTAAGTATAGGGCCTAAAGGCTAATTTTTAGACCCCAGATTCTCCTCAGACTTTAGCAATGATGTGTTAATGCTATTTTTTGGCAGTTTCATAAGATTTTTTCTCTTTTTTATTTGAGATGGATTTTGCTCTGGAGTGCAACGGCACCATCTCGGCTCACTGCAACCTCCATCTCCCGGGTTCAAGCGATTCTCCTGCCTCAGCCTCCCAAGTAGCCGGGATTTCAGGCGTGTGCCACCACGCCAGCTACTTTTGTATTTTTAGTAGAAACCGGGTTTCTCCCCGTTGGTCAGGCTGGTCTTGATCTCCCGACCTCAGGGGATGAATCCCAAAGTGCTGGGATTACAGGTGTGAGCCGCCACGCCCGGCCACATTCTTTTCTTCTTTTTGAGAATGGACTGTTGCTCAGGTTCACGTGTTTGCATACCTCCAAAAGTCATGGATTGAAACCAACCCGACGTGATGGTGTCAAGAGGTGTGGCCTTTGGTAAGCGCTGAGGTCATGAGGGCTCTGCCCTGCTGAATGGAGTTGGTGTCCTTGGAAAGGAGGCTGGGGGAAGCCCTTCTACCCTCCACTGTATGAGGTCATACCGAAGGCACCATCTACGAGTGGGCCCTGGCCAGGCACCAAATCTGCTGGCACTTTGATCTTGGACTTCTCAGCCTACATAATTACAAGCCATACATTTCTGTTGTTTAAAAATTAATTGGCCAGGTGCAGTGGCTCACACCTGTAATCCCGGCACTTTGAGAAGCCAAGGCGGTGGATCACCTGAGGTCAGGAGTTCGAGACCAGCCTGACCAAAAAGGTGAAACCCCATCTTTTCTAAAAATACAAAAAATGGGTGTGGCGGTGGATGCCTGTAGTCCCAGCTACTTGGGAGACTGAGGTAGAGAATCGCTGGAACCTGGAGGTGGAGGTTGCAATGAGCTGAGATTGCACCATTGTACTCCAGCGTGGGCAACAAGAGCGAAACTTCATCTCAAAAAAATCAGTAAATAAAAGTGACTCCAATTAAAGTATTTTGTTATAGCAGCCTGAACAGACTAAGACAACTATTCTGTACCTTCCCTTTCCCCAAACAGTCCTTGCCTTTATACTAACAACCCTACTAAAATTGGGCTTATGTCGAGTAAATTTTATGAGCTTGCTCTATCTTGTTTTAGATCATCACTCAATTTTCCCTCAGAATTTTTTGAGTCAATCTCAGATGGTGTGGTCTTTTTTAACTTTTTATTTTGACATATTTTGGATTTATAGAGGAGTTGCAAAGATAGTGCAGAGAATTTCCATGTATACTTCACCCGGCTTCCACTGAGGTTAACATCCTGCACAAGCAACGTACATTTATCAAAATACAAAAATCAACAGTGGTACAATACTACCACCCAAACTCCTGACTTTATTTGGTCTTCATCATGCTTTTCCACTAATGTACTTTTTATTTGTTCCAGGATTTGATCCAGGATACCACTTTGCATTTAGGACATGGTTAATGCACAGATATCATCTCCACAATCTCATTCCAGTGCTAGCCTAGAAAGTATCATTTATACCTAGGGATATCCTCACTAATACCACCCTTTCTATACATTTACCGCCCTCTCATTCCAAGTGTATACCTTTTACAGTACTCAGATCAATAATCACCACTTGTAAGAAAGCCTTTCTTCTGGAAAGTCAGTGTTATCGCTTCCTACATAGAATTACCTGGGCTTTTAGGAATGAATTTTATATCATATAGTCAGCCTTGAGAGGTCTTTTGTATCCATGATGTGGATTTTAAACCAATACTTAAAAATGCGTATCTGTCCAGGAAAGTATTGTGGCACCCTGGGTCCTCCAGGTTTTACGAGGTCTATATAGTCTAAACCAGGGAACTGCAGAACAATTTGTTTTTTGTTTCATATTATGTTTGAAATAGTGAAAATAAATGATAACAGCATGTAAATAATATAGATTCCACCTTCTTTGGGCAAAGAAAAAAGTATAAGTAGTTGTAGGGCACACAGTTATGTATAGTTTTTTTTTTAATTTTAGGATTTAAATCTCTGATTTTTATTAAGAGTTGGAACCAACTAGCGACCAGTGTTTTGTAATGGTCAGAAGCGTTTAAGAATGTTTTTATGTGTGATTAGAAATGCATCAATCTGAGCAAATATGTGCGCATCAGGGACTCAAACGATATTTGATTTGGAACTTAAATATTTTATCTTTTTTTTTTTGAGTTAAAAAAAAATCCACCAAAAGTGCTTTAGAACAGGTTGATTTAGGTGATGTACTTAATTTTTTTTTTTTTTTTTACTTTTGGAGATGGAATCTTGCTCTGTTGCCAGGCTGGAGTGCAGTGGTGTGATCTCGGCTCACTGCAACCTCCGCCTCCTGGGTTCAAGTGATTCTCCCGCCTCAGCCTCTGGAGTAGCTGGGAATACAAGCGCCCGCCACCACGCTCAGCTAATTTTTGTATTTTAGTAGAGACGGAGTTTCACCATGTTGGCCAGGCTGGTCTCGATCTGCTGACTTCGTGATCTGCCCGCCTCGGCCTCCCAAAGTACTGGGATTGCAGGCGTGAGCCACCGCGCCCGGCCCTTGGGCCTCTTTCTTTGTTCCACTTCCTCCCTAAGGGGCTTACCTGGCTCCATGGCCTTTCATACTGCCTATGGATATGGCCTCTCATGTTTCCTGTTTCAGACCTTAGTTCAAATACAAATTGCTCATGGGAACATTTACGGATTCCCTTGGCAGGGACCAAGCAGCCTTCCTTCAAAGTGATTATTTTCGTTCCCTCGTACTTCTAGTTTCTCAGTTTTTCCACTTTACTTTGTATTTTATTTGTTAGCCCCTTGACAACAAAATCCATGTCATATTCACCTCTCCATGCGCACATTTCCTCTGCTTATATACACAGAAACACAAGTGCTCAGTAAGTGCTTATCAAAGAAAATGTTCCCTCCTTTCCAGGAACGAATGATGAGTTTTAATGTTCTACGGATAATTTTCTTCCAGATCATGGACTCTGTGCTGACTCTCTGCGCTGTATCCCAGATAAGACAGTGCTCCTGCGGGCAGTCTCCATCAGGCTTTTTTTGGAAAGAGCTAAAAACGACAACAAAACAAGAGGTGAGAGTGCACCGCTGTATTTGCAAAGTGGCCTTTTCAGACATGCTCAGTGAGACCCGGGGAACACTGAACACACAACTGCAGCTCTCAAGAAAGCAGTCTGCAGAGCAAGTCATGAAAACTGCAACACTGAAACCTCTTCTTTCAGGCCTTTCTGTGGCTGGCACCTGCTTGTCATTTACATCTCAGCTCTAATGATATCACTCCAGAGAGGCTTTCCCCTGTTACCCTATCCGAGCAGCACCTCTCAGTCCCATTTCATTTAATTATGCTGTTTTATTTTTTGTCATTTACTTACGACTGTCTGAAAGTATTATTTTTTATGTTTTTATTGTTCATTTCCTACCCTAATGGGATCTGAGCTTTGTAGCTGCAGGAACTTTTCTTGTCTTGTGTTCTTATCAGTAAACAGTATGCAGAACAGGGCCAAGTATGTAGCGTGTGCTTCCTGAATATTTACTGAATGAGTGAATGAATGAATGAATGAATGTAGCTTGAGAACACTGGAAAGGTTCTTTAGCCCTGAACCGCATCTTCAGACAATTGAATTATAAATCTTATATTAAAACTTGGTAGGCCAGGTGCAGTGGCTCACAGCTGTAATCCCAGCCAGCACTGTGGGAGGCTGAGGTGGGCAGAACACTGGATGCCAGGAGTTGAGGACCAGCCTGGCCAACGTGGTGAAACCCTGTCTCTACTAAAAATACAAAACTTAGCTGGGTGTGGTGGTGTGTGCCTGTAGTCCCAGCTACTTGGGAGGCTGAGGTAAGAGGATTGCTAGAGCCTGAGAGGGGAGGTTGCAGTGAGCCGAGATTGTGCCAGTGCATCCAGCTTGGGTGACAGATTGGGACTCTGTCTCAAAAAAAAAAAAAAAAAAAAAAACAAGAAAAACAACTTGGTGATGGGGAGATAAGGAGAAAGGGGATGAAAGACTGGAAGAAAAGTCTCTTAGAACTTGAATTGGTGGCTGGGTGTGGTGGCTGGCACCTGTAATCCCAGCACTTTGGGAGGCTGAGGCGGGCAGATCACCTGAGGTCAGGAGTTCGAGACCAGCCTGGCCAACATAGGGAAACCCCGTCTCTACTAAAAATACAAAATTAGCCTGGCATGGTGGCATACGCCTGTAATCCCAGCTACTCGGGAGGCTGAGGCTGGAAGAGAATCTCTTGAACCTGGAGGCAGAGGTTGCAGTGAGCCGAGATCACACCACATCACCCAGCCTGGGCGATAGAGTGAGACTCTGTCCCAAAAAAACAAAACAAAACAAAACAAAAACAAAAACAAAACTTGAAATGGCAAATGCTTTAGCAAATATATACCAAACTAAGAAGAAAATATTTCATAGGACTTTGGAGTAGGTATTCAGCAAATATTCATGGATGGACTGGTTTGGCTATTTATTTGGCACAAATGATATATAAGTAACTAGAACAATTTAACTCCCAGAGCCTGTGTTTGGAGCCCGAAAACCCTGCAAAGGGTTACAACAGCATATTTTAAACCATTGTATAATTTCAGGTCAGCAGCACTGGCATTGTGTGGGAGCTTGACAGGAATGCAGAATTTCAGGCCTCACTCCAGAATTACTGAAGTAGGTGTAAATTTTAATAAAATACCCATGTATTGCAGATGCACATTTAAGTTTCAGGAGCCGTGCAGTAGAAACTATCTGTGGATAGAGAAGCTGGATCCAATAACAACAAAATGAGTGGCTGTTAGTAAGAGTGGACGAGGGTGGTATAGGGCGAAGACTGAAGCTGAAAGGAAGGTCTGAAGAGTGGGTTCAAGGAAACAAGTTATCTCAACAAGGCTTATACGGTACTTATTTTTACTGCATGGTGAATTAAGCAGCTTGGATGAAGAGACATCACTGAATCTGTCACCAGAACACCAGGACTTCAGTCCAGGCCCTGCTGCTCGCTGCACAGAAAGCCGATGACTGACACAATGAGTACTTGCCAAGGAAGTTTATTTTGGTTTTTTTTTTCAGACGGAGTTTCACTCTTGTTGCCCGGGCTGGAGTGCAGTGGCGCCATCTCAGCTCACTGCGACCTCCGCCTCCGCCTCCCGGGTTCAGGCAATTCTCCTGCCTCAGCCTCCCGAGTAGCTGACATTACAGGCGTGCGCCACCACGCCCGGGTAATTTTTGTATTTTTAGTAGAGACGGGGTTTCGCCATGTCGGCCAGGATGGTCTCGAACTCCTGACCTCAAGTGATCTGCCGCCTTGGCTTTCCAAAGAGCTGGGATTGCAGACGTGAGCCACCGTGCCTGGCCACATGCTTTTTTATATTGACAGTTTTAATTCAGTGTCTAATGATGCTTTATGAATTTTCTTAAGGCTTTTGAGTACCTTTATGGGACAATGTGAGTCAGAAGGTGACAGGTCTGGTTCTAGGCAATAGGGTAATCTTAGCCACAGAGACAGAGGAAGGCAAAGGCCTGGGGAAAGGGAGAGGGAAAGTCACCTGAGCGGAGGCTGTGAGTGGAGGAGTAAGGGTTGTTGAAATAGTATTAGAAGGGTCTAGCTTTCTTCTTGGTGAGGAACAGATGTTATTTGGGAAAGAAGAAAATAACTGACACTGTGCTTAAGTAGGCCTTTGGATTTGGCAGGAACTCATAGCCTGAAAAAATACTTCGAGAAGAAATAGGTCTACGCTTATTTGCCTAGATCTGGGCAGTTACGGTGATTTAATGCACTGTATTGCCATGACATCTTTATGAAGTCACTTGAAGCTTTCCTGTATTTTTAATTAGAAGTCATTTAGTGGGTCCTTCATTTACTTGGCAACCGTGGACTTAAATGGCTACAGAATGAAAAATGGACGGAGTGGTACCTTCTCCTTCAAATATCCCAGAAAGACCAAGGAAAGATAATCACTCTGCATATCCAGGATTTTCTGAAGCAGCGGTTGGAGAAATGGGACGCCTTCTCCCAGTGTTCCTTCTGTTTTCACAGTCTGCCTGACACAGGTCCCTACAGAATGCTTCGCGTGAAGCAAAGCCTTTCGTGACTATTCAGACCCCGTCATGACTGCAGTCATTGAATCCTCATGGCTTTGAAGGAGGGCAGGCTTTAAGACTCCACTGCTGCCGCCTTCCCATCAAGCCCACTGCTCTCAGTCTGGGGGGACTTGCATGGGGTGGGGACGTGGGGGAGTGGAGGGGACCTTCTGTGGGTATAATCATGGTGCATCCTTTCCCTATAATCTCACAAGACTTTACCTCTGACTTTTTCTCTAAATTAGCAAGGTCTAGTGGACAAGGTGTTTCGGTCAGTCCCCTCGGGGTGCCATAACACATTACCACAGACTGGGAGGCTTAAATCAAAGAATGTTGGCCAGGCGCGGTGGCTCACGCCTGAAATCCCAGCACTTTGGGAGGCCGAGGCTGGTGGGTCACAAGGTCGGGAGTTCAAGACCACCCTGGCCAATAGAGTGAAACCCAGTTTCTACTAAAAATACAAAAATTAGCCAGGCATGATGGTGGGCACCTGTAACCTCAGCTACTCAGGAGGCTGAGGCAGGAGAATCACTTGAACCCAGGAGGCGGAGGTTGCAATAAGCCACGATCACGCCACTGCACTCCAGCCAGGGCAACAGTGCAAGACTCCGTCTCAAAAAACAAACAGAATGTTGTTTCCTCTCAATGCTGGAGGCTAGAAGACTGAGTTCAAGGTGTCAGTAGGGCTGGCTCCTTCTCCAGCCTCTGCCATTGGCTTGTAGATGGCCAAGTTCTCCTTGCGTCTCCACACAGTTTGTCTGTGTCCGTATTTCCTGTTTGTATGGGGACACCAGTGAGATTGGTTGAGGGACCATCCTAATGACCTAAATTTAACTTCTTTACAGATCTTATTGCCAAATGCAGACACATTCTGAGTTACTGGGGATTAGAACTCCTTTTTCTTTTGAGACAAGATCTCTGTTGCCCAGGCTGGAGGTCATGGTGCAATCTTGGCTCACTGCAACCTCGAACTTATGGACTCAAGCGATCCTCCCACTGGCATGTGCCACCTCAGCTAATATTTTAAAGTCTTTCTTTCCTTCCTTCCTTATTTTTCCTTCCCTCTCTCCTTCCTTCCTTCCTTCTTTCCTTCCTCTTTCTCTTTCTCTCTCTTTCTTTTTCTTTCTTTTTTTTGTGTAGAGACAAGGTCTCACTCTGCCCAGGCTGGTCTCCTGGCCTTGAGCAATCCTCCCACCGTGGGCTCCTAAAGTGCTGGGATTACAGGCATGAGCCAGCATGCGCAGCAGATTAAGACGTCCACCTGCAAATTTGGGTGAGGGGACATAACTCAGCCATAACACAAGGCAAACACTGTCAGGTGTAAGGATCAGACACCAGGGGCAGACAGTCCAGGGCAGAGTGAGGGAAAATGGAGCCCACCGTCAGCCCTCTGCTCCCTGGACTCCCGGCACGCAGGCTGTCTTGCCACCAGCGGGACTAGAAAAGCAAATAAGACTCCTCCCTAGGAACACTTGCCTCTAATTTACTGTCCATCTTCTACAAGATTTCCTTATTGGTATGAGCAGCCTGGGAGAGTTTTTAGATCCCAGTGATGGTCAAATCGTGCCCTCCACAAATCCACCCCCAGCTCTGCTCTTCAAGCCAGGTACGCTTGCGGGGAAGGGAATCTTTTGCTTTGCAACAGCACTGAGGGAGGAGAAAAGGAAAAATCAGTTAGTCAGACAGCTAGGTGGCCTGCCTGAAAAATCACAGCTACAGGTAAAAACAGAGCAGCCTGGGGAAAAGTCAGGCTGCACCTGCACAGATAAGCACTCGGGGTGCAGCGCAGAAGCCTGTGTTCTTTGTGTGATTAGCCAGCTCTCAGGGGAGAGCTTCCTGTTCTTTTCACACGTGTCCACGCTGGGCTTCAGGGAACGTGCCCAGGGAGGAGAGGGCTTCCCTGAAACAAAGCCAGAAGCGGGGCTCTGTGCCTGCCTAGAGACGTACCCACAACCACGTGAACGAGGGATGGGGTTCACAGAAGGGAAGTCACTCAAACAGCTACATAGATGAGAGGAGTTTCTTCTAAAAGCTTCTGGATGCAGCGGTAAAACCGGCAGCTCACTCGGCCGCCCCGCTCCGCGGTGGAGAGCCGGCTTTTCTGCTCACGAAACTTGAGCTCCAGCCTCACTCCGGGTCCACGTGCCTTCATTGGTTTGGTGGTGAGACGATGAGCTCGGGCAATACCTTAGATCATGAGGCCAGTGACCCTGACCTGTTTCAGGGGCCTCTTCCATCCAGGGGGAGCCCTTTTCTAATACACTCCCACGAGGGGGTCCACCTTTTCCTTTTTCTCTCTCTCTCTTTTTTTTGGAGGTAATTTTTCACTCTGTCACCCAGGGCGGAGTGCAGTGGCACAATCATGGCTCACTGCAGCCTTAACCTCCTGGGCTCAAGAAATCCTCCCACCTCAGCCTCCTGGATTGCTGGGACTACAGGTGCATACCACCATGCCTGGCTATTTTTATTTTTTTAACTTATTTTTTAACTTTTCTATTTTTGTATTTTATTTCAGATTTAGGGTACCTGTGCAGATTTGTTACATAGGTAAACTTATGTCACAGAGGTTTGTGGTACAGATTATTCATCACCCAGGGACTAAGCCTAGTACCTGTTATTTTTTCGGATCGTCCCCCTCCTCCCACCTTCCACCCTCACAGAATCCCCAGTGTGCGTTCCCCTCTTTGTGCTCACGTGTTTCCGCCATTTAGCTCCCACCTGTGAGAGGATGTGCTATTTGTGTTTCTGTTCCTGCTCTAGTTTGCTAAGGATATTGGGGGTGGCATCTTAATGTTCCTGCAAAAATCATCGTATAGGCTCTGCTCAAAGGTTCATTTTGTCCTTTTTCTGCCTTGTGGAAGCAAAACATCTGAAAGAGAAAACAAATGATTATTATGTTCAGGAAATCCCCTGAAGTCATAAAATGATTTATTAAAAATTACTGCCCAGGGGCGGTGGCTCGCACCTGGAATCCCAGCACTTTGGGAGGCCGAGGTGTGTGGATCATGAGATGAGGAGATCAAGACCATCCTGGCCAACATGATAGAAACCCCATCTCTACTAAAAAAAAACACAAAAAATTAGCTAGGCATGGTGGTGTGTGCCTGGAATTCCAGCTACTCCGGAGGCTGCGGCAGCAGAATTGCTTGAAACAGGGTACAGAGGTTGCAGTGAACCGAGATCTCACCACTGCACTCCAGCCTGGAGAAAGAGCGAGACATCATCTCCAAACAAAAATGAAGATTTGTTTCTCTAAAAGGAATTAATACATGTAAGTGGTACAAAAAGCAAAATGAAACAAGGACAATGGTGAAAGGGTCTCTCACCCTTGACTAGTCATCTAGTTTTCTTCCCAAGGACAGCTGTTACATAACTTCTGTGGCTTTTGTAATCCCTAATCCACGGCTTCCTCGCTTTGCTTCCAAGAAGGCAATTATCCCGAAAGAGCAACAGATTGCATTCAACAATTATTATTGTTATTTTTTTTTTTACAGTGGGAGACTTCATAGCTTGCTAAACTTTCCAGGTCTAAACCTGGGAGACAATTCCTGCAGACTGGCTTTTCAGGAATGAAGGCAACGCCACAGACCCTTTCGCGCACTGGGTTGTTCCCTATACAACTAATCCTGCTCGTGTTGATGGAGAAAATACTTATTTACAAAATTCCTCTGCTGCTGCTTTTTTTTTTTTTTTTTTTTTTTTGACAGTTGGCAGAGTGAGCTGGGGTTTTATTTTGGACCAAAAAAAAACGCAACCGAATTGTTTTGCAGCTGAGCAGGGTCCCCAGGCAGAACTCCCCCGGGTGGGCTGAGGGCTGGGCTGAGCCTCAGGGGGTCCCGGGTCCCCAAGCTCCCCAGGCTCTGCATGGTGCCAGCTCCGCCTCCAGCTGCAGCTTCTCCTGGCCCAGGTCTCCCGCTGTGCCTAAGGTTGCTGACGTAGCTCTCTTACGCTGTCCTCTCACGCTGTCCACGTTGCTCCTGCTGCGCCTAAGGTTGCTGACGCAGCCCTCTTACGCTGTCCACGTTGCTCCCGGCCGTGCCTAAGGTTGCTGATGCAGCTCTCTTACGCTGTCTACGTTGCTCCCGCCGTGGCTAAGGTTGCTGACGTAGCTCTCTTACGCTGTCTACGTTGCTCCCGCTGTGCCTAAGGTTGCTGACGTAGCTCTCTTACGCTGTCCTCTTACGCTGTCCACGTTGCTCCCGCCGTCCCTAAGGTTGCTGACGTAGCTCTCTTACGCTGTCTACGTTGCTCCCGCTGTGCCTAAGGTTGCTGACGTAGCTCTCTTACGCTGTCCACGTTGCTCCCGGCCGTCTTCTGCCTGCAGGAGGCCCCACTTGGTCTCCAGCATTTTGTGCTGCTGCCCCAGGAACCGCACCTTGTTGCTGAAGGAGGCAAACTTGTTGAGGGGTCTTGATCTGCTCCTTCTCCTGGGTACGCACGGCCTGGATGTTGCGGTCCGCCTCCACGTGAAGGGGGCTCAGCAGGCTCCCGTTGACAGTGATGGCGGTGATGGCTCCCATGCTCATGCCGCTGGCCCCACCATTGCCTGCGCCCTGGCCACCCGGAAGCTGCTGCTGCCCACTCAGGCGAAGCTCGAGGAACTGATATGGAACTGGGCCGACTCGTGTAGGAGCGGCTGGTGAAGGCCTGGGGTCAGAGGTGCACACCTTGTAGGACTTCCGGGTCACCTGATGGACATGGCGGATGCAGGAAGGCTGAACCAGACAGATTCCAGCGGGAGCGGAGAAGCTGCCGCTTCTTGTTGAGATGGGCACTGAGGAACAGAACGATACGGCCTCTCAAGCCTACCAGGAGAAAACAGTGAGTTCGTGGAGCAGTCACAACCACCTCTAAATGTCTTTTTTAGAAGTTTCCTCTAAGTTCCTGATTCCAAATTAGTTTGGGTACACATACAGAAATTAGAAGTGATTTAGGCAATCGGAGTTGTAAATATTAACATATTAAAGTAGACATTGATACATTCTGTATTTCTTTTTTCAGTTTTAACAAAGGATTTTATTTGTTGTTCCCTAAAAAGTAAATTGCAGAAAATAGCGACCCACTGCAAGAATAGTTCTGTAATAAAACCTTTTCATTCTCTCTTCTCATCACATGGTGTGCTCTTTCATGTACATCCTCAGAAGCAGATTGATAAATGCGAACCCTGTGGGAAAGGCACGTGGCACTAGTATTGCTCACACCTGCTATACCTCCTTGGAAGCCAAGGGAGGGTTTTTCTGCAGTCTCCCCATTTTGATGGACACTTACCACAAATTTTTTATAGCACAATATTTGAAGGTCTCTTCCCCTGCTCTTCACTTCAGTTATCTACTAGAAAGGTACAGAATTAAAAAGCTTTTTTCTCCCAGCTGTGATCAAAACACAGAACGTTAAAGAGCATCTGGATTATTCTACGTTCCTGGGTTTTCTACCTGGATATTTACAGAGGAAGTTGAACCTCAAGTTCTGCCGCCCTTCAAAATGGGTGACAGAAGAGAGGACGTGATAGGACAGTTAAAAAAAAACTTGATAGTCATTCTCTGATGGAGTGAAGCAAGCTTTCTCAACCACCAACCGATATGACCTCATTGGTCACAAGCCCTGCAGAGATCCAACAAGATCTGGGTTTCAAATACGAAACGCATTTCAAAGCGAACCAGTAGAGAGTGCTCATGTTTGAAGAGAATTGAGCGCTGGTGAAGACAGACAGTAAAGAATCTCAAGAAAGTTTTAGTACCACTTTCATTTAATAAGCCAGTTGCATAGCAACCTGAAAGCCTGGGCTGTGATGACACCAGGATGCTTTTGTGAAGCTGCTGCCGGAGCACGTGATTGGCGGCTGACGTCCCCTGACTCTCAGCAAAGCTCTCCAGGAGACTTAAGGCTGCGGTGTGCAGCGGAGGTATTTCTGGCCAGATGGGAGCTCTTTGGTGAAGACTCCTTTCTGGAAGTTTTCTGGCCTCCTCTTCAGGGTGGTTGGAAGGACCGTCACCCTGTTCCCATCCTTCCAGTCAGTGGGCTGGCAACCCTCTTTTCTGCCGTCAGCTGGAGAGGTGACTACCCTGAGGATCTCATCGAAGCTCCTGCCAGTGGTAGCTGGGTGGAGGGTAGACGGTTCCAGCTTCTTATCAGGACCGAAAACAAACACATGAGCGGTCACAGGCACGCCCTTTGCCCTTTTGGTCCTTCTCTCCTGGATCCAGTGTGCCCGGCAGGATGGCAACGCCCCGATTCTTATCATCGATGATGGAAAGGTGACTTCTCTGTGGGCTTCCTCATTGCAGACACTGATGTCCTTGCTCCAGGCAAGGCCATCCTCAACACTGTCTACTCAAAGGGCAATCAACTGAACGTCCTCTTGGCAAATTCCGGTGCCAGCTCTGCAGCTCTGCCAAGCTCTGTGGTGCACGCGGGGGTAAAGTCCTGAGGGTGGGAGAAGAGAATGTCCCGTGAGTCTCCCAGAAAGCCGTGGAAACGGGTGCGGCGGACGGTGACGCTGGCCTCAGAGTTGGGACCAGGTCCGGAGCAGCAGACTCCAGGCAGGGCGGCAGCGGTGACGAGGAGCCACAGCTCGGACGGCAGCCAGCTGCGTGGTCCTGGAGAGGAAGGCTGGGTTCACATCCACAGTTCCTGTGGAGTTTCCAGATAAAATAGGAGCCTTCAAGGAAACATGAGGCCTGCGATAGCATATTTCACTGTACCACTAGAGAAATTTCTTGAAAATTTGCCAAGCATTATAAATAGATAAGTCACTCTGGTATATACAAAATGAAGAGCAAAGAGTAGGTGTTAAAATTGGGATGTGGGAGGTGAAGAGTTCTTCAACGCCTCAATCAAATAAATACAATTTAATGATGTAACTGTCCATGATTTAAATTTAAAAAAAAAAAAAGAGAGCCCTATTGCATCTAACAATATGTCTTAAGTTAATAGGATGATTTTTATACACGGTGCAATGAGAATAGTTTTCCTACATCCCTAAAATTAAGATAATTGAAATTCTACTGTCAAACAAATGTCAATTTATAAATTATCACCTTTATCAAACATGGCATTTTAATAGATGTTTTAAAAAAAAGGTAAATTCTAGGCCAGGCGCGGTGGCTCATGCCTGTAATCCCCACACTTTGGGAGGCCAAGGTGGGTGGATCACCTGAGGTCAGGAGTTCAAGACCAGCCTGGCCAACATGGTGAAACCCCATCTTTATTTAAAAAAATAAAAATAAGAAAAGGTAAATTCTAGGCTGGGCGCGCTGGCTCACACCTGTAATCCCCGCACTTTGGGAGGCTGAGGCTGGCGGATCACTTGAGGTCAAGAATTAGAAAGCAGCCTGGCCAACATGGCGAAACTCCATCTCTACTAAAAATACGAAAATCAGCAGGGCATGGTGGCATGCGCCTGTAATCCCAGCTGCTTGGGAGGCTGAGGCAGAAGAATCGCTTGAACCCAAGAGGCGGAGGTTGCAGTGAGCCGAGGTCATGCCATTGTACACCAGTCTGGGTGAGAGAGACTCTGTCTTAAAAAAAAAAAAAAAAGAAAAAAAATTAAGTTCTGTTATGTACAGGCAGCCAATTTGCTCTTTGTTATTAGAAAAACTAAAGGGGTAGTTATAAAGACATGGTTAAAAAAAAAAAAAGAGAAAGTCAAAAGAAAGTTTCTTTACTCCAATGTTGGTTGGCTGAAAATCTCATCATTTCTGACTTCCTTTTAGTATCATAAATTTGTTTAACTGCTCTGAGCCTTCCCCCATCCCAATGCATGCCCAATTCTGAGATTTTTTATGTGTAAATTGATTTAAATTATTGTAATATATTTTAGCGTACTGATTTATATACTGCTGATTAATCTGATGGAATGTATTGATAATTAGTATAGAGTGTGGCCTATGTGTAAGTGTGAATGGACTTTATGCCTTATAGGTGGCTGATTAGCATTTGAACTGCCTCAATTGGCAATCTACACTTGAGAGGTGGACTCAGCAAGACTTCAAATATTGATGTCTAAATCTAAGCCACAGGGATGGTGAATTAGCACAAGGAATATAGGAAAAATGATTTCATTGCTGAAATTAGCAATCTTCTAGGCGTGTGGTGGGAAAGAAAGGTTTTACAGGCTCTTCTACCCTTAAATAAATGAGGTATAAGAATCTTGCTTAGGACCCATAGCCAAGTAACCCCTTAGTGTCGGGCTCCCTTCAATCCTGTGAACCCGTCTTCACTGGATGACTATTGAACCTCAGGAAGTTTTCTGATCCTATCAAACAACATCGTCGCATCTGCCTTGGAGCGAACCTTTGGTGTCACGTGCTTGTCGGGGTGTCTGAGAGTGGTCAGTAGGGCTGCTTTACTTCCTACTTGCTATTAGATACTTGTTGGCTCAATAAAACATGTCTGAGACTTGCTTTCCTTGTAAGACCACTGGAAACAAAAGAATAAAGGTTCAGATTGGTAGAAACAACTGGAATCCAAGGATATTCATCATCAGATGCTATTGTCCAGTGAACAATACTTTTCATGTCAGTATTGAACATTTAGGTTTAAATACGAGAGGATCTACTCATCTAGCTTGGTGCGTGTTCCAGATGGCCTCCCACACAGACGCCTGAGGTCAGGTTGGTCAAGTTACTGCTATTCTCCATATGCTTCCTGATTTTCTGTCTGCTGTATCAGTTACTGAGATGAGTGTCGAAGTCTCCAACAATAACTGCATTGGCTTACTTCTTCTTTTATTTTTATCAATTTTTGCTTTATTTATTTGGCAGCTCTATAATTGTTGACATATATTTAGGGTTGCTACCTTTTTTGATGAATTGACCCTTTTATCGTCATGTAATGTCCCTTTTTATCCCTGGTGACATTACTTATTCTGGTCTACTTTGTCTGATACTAATATAGGCACTCCAGTTAGTTATGATTAATATTTACATGAAATATTCAGCTTTTCCTCTTGTAAAAGTCCTATAAACCTTTAGATTCTCAGTGACGAATGAATCTCTTTAATGGCAGGAAATGGGGGAGTGTTTGGGTGGAATTTCAATCCCAGCTATTTTACTGTCACTAAATTGCATGCCATCTATTATAATAAGTAATTCATGACTTCACAGAACTATTGTGAGAACTGCCTCAGAATCCATTTCTGAGATGCATTTTGTAAATCTGAGTATGAACCTCTTCCTTTCTAAATATAATGACTCTAAATATTAAAGTCCTTATAAAAAACAATACCTTTAAAATACATCCCTTTAAAATAAATTCATTTTAGGTATTTTAAAAACGAACCTAAGGCCAGGTGCAGTGGCTCACGCCTGTAATCCCAGCACTTTGGGAGGTCGAGGCGGGCGGATCACCTGAGATCAGGAGTTCGAGACCAGCCTGGCTAACATGTTGAAACCTTGTTTCTATTAAAAATACACAAGTTAGCCGGGCGTGGTGGTAGATGCCTGTAGTCCTAGCTACTCGGGAGGCTGAGGTCGGAGAATTGCTTGAACCTGTGAGGCAGAGGCTGCAGTGAGCCGAGACGGCACCACTGAACTCCAACCTGGGCAACAGAACAAGACTCCATCTCAGAACAAACAAAAAAATAAAACAAAAAGCAAACCTAATATAAATGATATAGCCATGATACAGAAAGTATTCTTTTACACAGACAAAACCTAATATTGATCCTCTTTGCTAAAATTATTGAGTGGCCTTTGACAGTCTCCTGTATGTTCAATAATATATCTGTCTAGTCTAATGAAATATTGTGTCTCAATTTGTTCAGGGATAATGGTACCATAAAATGTAGGTTTAAGCGTGAAAACCTTGTCAATACAATTTATTATGTGGTTTTTTTGGTAGGCCACAGTGCTGCAAAAAATCATGACATTTGAAAGCTGTACTCATAAAGTAACCGGCATATAACTGTCCTCCTTTCTGAGCTAAGAAAGTAATTCAGGAAAAAAAGTTAACAATAATTACAGAAAAATATTTATTTTTAGAAGAATGGGTATTCCCTTGTTAATTAAAACATTATTGCTTTCATTTTTTATGAAAGCAACATTTTCATTTTGATTTAAATGAAGTAAAACAAACATAATTATTGCCTTTTTCTTCTAAGTTCTTAAAATGATTCCTCTCATTCTCCCTTTGGAAATGTGGACTTACAAGTAAATAGCTCTCGGTGTATTTATTCTTCTCTAAGGAATTTGGATCACAGTACTAGAAAATTTTAAATCTATTACTGGAAGACAACGAAAGGAGGTTAAAAACTACAAAATACAAAAACAGGTTGATATGTAATGAAATTCTTTTTTCTTTTTTTGAGACACAAGGTCGCGCCCTGCTTAGAGTGCAGTGGTGCAATCATAGCTCACTATAGCCCCAGCTTCCTGGTTCAAGGGATCCCCCCAACCCCAGCCTCCAGAATAGCTGGAACTTCAGGTGTGCACCACTGTGCCCAGCTAATTTTTTAGTTTTTCTAGAGACAGAGTCTTGCTATGTTACCCAGGCTGGTCTCAAAATCCTGGCCTCAAGTGATTCTCCTACCTCCATCTCCCAAAGAGCTGGGATTACAGGCATGAGCCACTGTGCCTGGCGTTAAAATGTAGTGGCTAGGCGTTTGGACAGAGAAAGATGAATACCCTTTGATGTCTTAATTTCAAGCAGAGAACCACTAAGAAACAAAACCAAACAAAAAAATCAATTGCTTTATGGGTTTGTGAAGAGTTTAGCTCTGCTAAGGGAGCCACAGTGAGAAAGTTCGCTACTAGGTCATAGAGTGGCGAAGATAAGCTATGGGGATTAGATGCGGGCAGTGGACTAGAGACCCATAAGGCTAACGAGGCGTTGAAGGCCAAGTCTCTTCCAAGGCAGCAAAAGACAGGCGGGCCCACAGAGGGGGCAAGGACTGAGCTCCGCATGGAACAGGTCATCTCGGGCCTTCCGAGACAGAATCAAACAATCAGAATGCTACAGTTAGGAGAAAAATATTATCTTAGCACAAACAATAAGCACATTGTTCATGAATGTAGAGGAGGAATTGTCCCATAAAAAGGAGATTCTGAATCACAGCATTAATTGAGGAAAGAAATTAAAAATATCAAGCAATTAGCCACAAATGAGATTTTGCATTAAACTTGAATATCACCCACAAGACATTCAGCTTGAAAGCATTAATGTGCCAAGCTACTCTTGCTGGAAGAATGCTCATGGTGTTATACTTGATGTGCCAGAGTACTGCATAAAAAGAGGTCCTTTAGCATTTCCAGGTAACAGCAGAAAGCGGCAAAGGCTTGTAGAATGGCTCATATACTGTTGCCAGTTTCCAGTGATACTCATTTCTATGGAAAGGTGCAGAGAAACCAGCATTTGTTTTGATGGGACAGAAAATTACAGTAATCGATGTCCAATGGCAGACACAATGTTAAAGAATATGTTGGAGGTGGCCAGGTGCGGTGGCTCACGCCTGTAATCCCAGCACTTTGGGAGGCCGAGGCGGGTGGATCATGAGGCCAGGCGTTCAAGACCATCCTGGTCAACATGGTGAAACCCCGTCTCTACTAAAAATATAATAATTAGCTGGGCGCGGTGGCATGTGCCTGTAATCCCAGCTACTCGGGAGGCTGAGGCAGGAGAAATGCTTGAACCTGAGAAGCAGAGGCTGCAGTGAGCCGAGATCACCCCTTTGGACTCTAGCTCTGGGTCACAGAGCAAGACTCCATCTCAGGGCGGGCGGGGAGAATAACAAAGAATATGCTGGAGGCAGTATATCCACAGAAGCCGATGGATGAAACCTCTGTGCACAAAGACCATATTTTGAGCAGTATATAGGGTCAAGATGATAGCTCTTAACCTGACCCCATGCATTGCTTCTTTCTGTGTTTTTTATTTCCTTTTTTGTTTTTTTCTGAGACGTGGTCTCACTCTGTCATCCAGGCCAGAGTGCAGTGGCACAATCGCAGCTCATTGCAGCCTCAACCTCAAGAGCTCAAGCGATCCTCCCACCTCAGCCTCCTGAGTAGCTGGGACCACAGGTGCATGCCACCACAGCCAGCTACACTAGCCTTGAACTCCTGGGCTCAGGCGATCCTCCTGTCTTGGCCTCCCAAAGTGCTGGGATGACAGGCATGTACCACTGCACCTGGCTTCACGTATTGCTTCTAATGATTTCTCTGTATGATACGCATCTTTTTTTTTTTTTGAGACAGTTTGCCCGGTCATCCAGGCTGGTGTGCAATGGCACGATCTCGGCTCACTGCAACCTCCACCTCCCGGTTTCAAGCGATTCTCCTGTCTCAGCCTTCCAAGTAGTTGGGATTACAAATGGATGCTACCATGCCCGGCTAATTTTTTATACCAAGGCTGGTCTCGAACTCCTGATCTCGTGATCCACCCGCCTCAGCCTCTCAATGTGCTGGGATTACAGGCATGAGCCACTGCGCCCGGCCACGACATGCACCTTTTCCCCAGTCTTATCCCCAGAGCATTTTCCCCTAGTCACAAAACATCCTAGTGCCTAATATGACCATGTCCAACCGACCTCAATTATCAGCCTGCGGGGTGGGCATTTAGGCCAGCTTCGGCCAGCCAGGACTTTATGTGCATCTTTCTCCAGGGTCGCTAAGCCGGGAGATTGTATATTTGTGGTCACAAGCACCCAGTTTTGCTATTGAAAAAAGTCAGTCTACACAAAAGCCAAGCAGAGACGTGAGACAGATGCACAGGAAAAGAAGTTCCTGGTGATGCCGAACTCTGGCTTCCAAGCTCGTGTCTGGCAGGCTTCTGCCAGTTTTGTGAGCTTCATCAGTGTTCTCTGTAGTCCTGCAAACCAACCATTTCCATTCTGTTGCTTGAATCGGTTTAATGTCTATTTCTATCCTGTGCTGTCTACGGAGTCCTGAATAATACAGAAAGGAAGCAAAGATGGAAAAAAGAGACGACAGAATTGACCAAGAAATGATGGAGACTGTACTTAGGTATTAGCTGGAATACCTAAGTATTGTTACCAGCTTCTTAGAATGAAGGAACTATAACTTGAGATCATAAATAACTGTAAATCCAGTATGTTTATTGTGGAAAATGGCATGTAAGAAACTGTACATAACCTTTAGTACAGAGAAAGTGTTCAGAGTTCTCAACAAGTCCTTTTGCCTCCATTAAAACACCCCAATCATGCATTGTAAGAAGACATGAATACTACTTGAATATTTTTATTAAGGTTCCAGTAATTATAATGATCAAAAGATTATCATAAAAAAGTTTGTCACTGGGTGTAGGACACCTCACCTGGGTGGGATTCATCCTAGGCTCTGTCAAAGTTAATCCAGCTCTTTTGCATAATTTGAAGATTTTAGGACAGTTTTTTGTTAAATCGTTCATTTGTATAATAACATTCTCTCTCTACATATATATGTGTGTATATAAATATATAGTATATGTCAATCAATAAATATTTGAGTCCTTAACAAAGTAGGAAAAAAGCTTATAGGTTACCTGATGTGACCAGGCTTCCTGATGATGTGACCAGGCTACCTGATGTGAC
>PVKP010035800.1:0-22983 GCA_004027715.1 Plecturocebus donacophilus | reverse complement strand
TGATAGAGGCCTGAGTTTGCAGAAGCCTATTCTTGATCCACTGAGCTAATGGCATGTCTGGGTGAGGCCTGCGTGACTATTTACGAGACTATTGTCTCTTGAAGTTCCCGTTTTGGGCTGGTTTTGCGACTCTGTTTACCTGCATTCACTAAATCCCATGATCGCTCACGTTACTAAAAAAAATGCTACCCCTCAAATTATCGCTGGCCTTGATGTTATTTACCGTAACTGTAGTCAATGATAAGAGGATAAGAATCTTTATAGGATAAGAATCTTTTGTTTGTTTTGGGTTCAGTGATCTTTAGATAAACCTGTATGCTACCCCCTCCCATGCTTACTTTGTAATTTCCTGTTCCCTCCTGATAAAACTTTTGTAATGGGACCTACGGTAGTCACTGTATGAAAAAACACATATAAGCTCTTGTGCACAAAGAATAAATCGCTGATCTGAGCACAGCTCGTTTCAGACCTCCAGACCCATTTTTCTCTATCTCTCTTTCCTTCCAGGAATTAGGTATTAGGACCCTCTTGCTTGTCAAGAGATCCCCGGCAGACGTGCCGATCTCACGGACCCCAACAGGCGGGGTTTTGCCATGTTGTCCAGGCTGATCTCAAACTCCTGATCTCAGGTGATCTGCCTGCCTTAGCCTCCCAAAGTGCTGGGATTACAGGTGTGAGCCACCAGGCCCAGCCTGCTTTTCTTTATCTATCCATAGCAATGGAGGAAAAGATTTGAACATCTAGTACTTACAGTTCCATTTCTAACTATGATAATCTCCCCTTGGTTCAAAAATGATATAGAAATAGTCTATTTGTAAAATGTTAAGAAAACATATTTTTTGGAGGACTCTGGATTGTGTAGTAAAGCCAACCCAATAAACAGCATCAGAAGGTGGATTTTTCTGTCTTTTCTCCAGTTATATAGAAAACAGAACCTAAACAGAAAGTTTCTGCACTATTTTATTGGAGGTGTGCAATCTCAGAGAAGCAGAAGTGAGACCTAGGGCAGTGAGCAACAGAAAAATGAGCGAAAACTCAACATAGTGTTTTACAAAGCTGACCACAGCCTCATAATAAATGCAGCTGATTGCTCAGTCTCATGAATGAAGCATCTGCAATAAGCTGTTTGAATGACTCCATCTTAAAATAGACTACCGTGAGGAGGAAAGGAGTATTTTTCTGACAGCACCATCCGTAGGCAGACACAATTGGGATTTCTTGTTAGGCAGTGCTTCAAGCACAGTGAATGGAGTAGGGCTTTGATGGGAACTACCATTTCTGCATTCTGCAAGTCTTTCATGTTAGTGCCAGTCTCCACAGTCCTTCCCAGTATTGCTTCCAATTAACCATCTTGGCCAGGATGTGGGAGGATATTTTCAAGGGCTTCAACTAATTCATTCCATTGTAATGACTGTTACTCCATAAATAGACATACACAAGTCAGAAATTCTGCCAGCTGCTAATTCTGTCTGTCCCAAATACACATTCAGAATCTCCGGAAATAACTGCAAAATGGGCCCTGTGACTAAATGAGTATGGTGTGAAATACACTTGAGTCAAGGGCTCAATCTTTGGGAGATCAGGATAATGTTTTTGGTTCCCTAGTATTAACGTTATTCAGACCTCACAACTAACAATCTTGATTCCTCACTACGAAGTTATCCTGGAAAATGGCATCAGGTCTGTTTAAGGAAGGATCAATGGAGTAGTTCTCTCACATACTTTTAATGGCATCACAGGATTCTTCAAAAAGAATACCAGGCTCACCTCCAATCGCAAGGCTCTGGGTTTGTTAAGTAATTTAGATTTGAAAACTGAATGAAAGACCATGATTTTTTCACTGCAAGGACAGACACTAAACTTCTACTTACCAGCTGTGTTTTTTTAAATAATAAAATAGGGTAGCATCCCAGTTGAGCTTCCATCTAGCTCACTGCTCAGAGTCCCATGATCCATTAGCTATCATCATAACTCTCTGTGATTCCAAGCACCATTTTCATCATTCCAGTCTTGCTGCCTACTATAGTTGTTATGTTCACCTTCCTTTCCTCTGACAGTTCAGTGCCTCTGCCTGGCTTCCACAAGAGTATAAGCTTGGGGGATAGAATGGTGAGTTATTGTTTAATGAGGACAGAGTTTCAGTTTGGGATGATGAAAAGAGTTCTGGACATGAGTACTGGTGATGGTTACACAACAATGTGAATGTACTTAATGCCACAGAACTATATACTTTAAAAAAGTGAACATGATAAATTTTACATAATGTATACTTATCGCAATAAAAAAGAACCAATCCAGTGTGAAATTATTATCCTTATAAATATCATTAAAAGCACAATGGCCACATAATACCAAATGTGATTTCCTATACCTCAAGGAGCCTAGTTATAATAACTGCTTTGAAATCATTATCTGATAGTTGACACATTGGGTCATTTCATGGTTGGGGTGTGTGATCCATGCATGCGTGCATGTGTGTGTGTGTGTGTGTGTGTGTGTGTGTGTGTGTGTCTCGCTTTCTCTTGGGAACTGGACACATTTTTCTGATTCTTTGAAGTAATTTTGAGTTGTATTTTAAAACATTGTAAGCATTATGCTGCACAGGCTGAGTCCTGTTATACACTTCTAGAGAATGCTGAGGTTTTTTTTTTTTTGAAGTGGAGTCTTGCTCTGTTACCCAGGCTGGAGTGCAGTGGCACAATCTTGGCTCACTGCAACCTCCACCTCCCAGGTTCAAGTGATTCTCCTATCTCAGCCTCCCACGTGGCTGAGATTACAGGTGCCCTCAACCACGCCAGGCTAATTTTTGTACTTTTAGTATGAGAGTTGGGGGGTTTCACCACGTTGACCAGGTTGGTCTCGAACTCCTTACCTCAGGTGATCTGCCCGCCTCAGCCTCTCAAAATGCTGGTATTACAAGCATGAGCCACTGTGCCCAGCCTGCATTTTAGAAGACATTCAACCTGTTTATGTTTATACATTATAGTCTGTTTCCTTCTGTAAAGGTAATTTTAATTTCCATTGACTTTCTTAAGTTTCTGCAACGTTGGTTTGGGTCTGTTCCATGCATGTGCTATTCAGAAGGCTTGTGCAGGTGGTTCAAATTTCATTTAAGTTCCCAAGCCTTGGTTATACATCTTTGATTGTGCCTCATGCATGCATATCTCAGGGTTTAGTCTAAAATCAGTTCAAGTTAATACAAAGAATTAGGAGAACCCTTTCCTGTCTTTCTTCCCTGTAGAATTTAGAATTTTTCCCAAAACTCTCTGACCCATTGAAGCTCCCTTCTCTGGTTTCTCTGGCCAAAAAAAAGTCAAATTTATATCGGTTTCAGCTGCATGTGCCAATGTGCAACTCCATGGCTGAGACCTGCCCTCGGGGTAAGACTGTGAGAGGAAAAAAATAAATAGTAAACCCCACTTCCAAGCATTTGACTTCTCCAAGCTGTGATTCCCCTCCAAAATCCTGTGCTTTCATTTAGTTTTGGAGTCCTCTCATTGCTGTTTATTTTGTTTTGAGTTTCTAGTTGTCAATGGCAGGTGAGACAGCTGGAGTGGGCTTACACCAACAAAGCAGAATTAGGATGTTCCTCCTTCTTTTCTATTGGTTTATTGTTTGCTAAGATATCAGGAAGGCTCAGCCAGGAAATAAAAGAACCACTTTAGTTTTTTCAAACACAAGGATATAATTATAAGCAAATTGGTTTTACAGCTGATGGAAGGTTTGAGCAGCTAAAAAGAGTCAGCAAAACAACACAGAGATCGACAACAGCTGGAAGCTACCACCAACCCTTGTGTTAGAGGGACAGTGGAAGATGCTGTTATTAGAGGCTAGATGTCAGCCTCTCTGGCAGGAGCTAGAACACTGGAATATGCACTGGTGGGACCAAGGTGGGAGGAACTCAGGCTTGGAGCTATGGAGGAGATAATTCACAACCAGAGATGCTACAAGAAGCATCTGATTTGGGTGGAATATCCTGGCTTCTCCTATCATTCTCGTCTTCCAGTCTACCACCAGTAACTCCCATTAAGCAAGCCTATCTGGAAGCTAGATAGTGCAAGACAGCCAGAGAAATGAGGTTCCCTAATTTAGAGAGCAAAGCCAGAAAAGGTAGGTGTTACTGGTTTGCACATTGCCCACCTAAAATTCAGGTGTTGCCAATATGATAGTATTAAGAGGCGAGGTTTTTAAGAGGTGATTGGGCTTTGAAGGTTCCTCCCTCTTGAGTGAGATTAAGTCTCATACAAAAGAGGCCTCAGGCACTCTTCAGCCCTTCGACTTTCTGCCCCATAGTTTACCATCAGAGGACACAGCAACAAGGTGCCATCCTAGAAGCAGAGAGCAGACCCTCACTGGACAACCAACCAGTTGGTGCCTTGATCTTGGACTTCTCAGCCTTCAGAACTGTGAGAAATCAATTTCTGTATTCTATAAATTACCTATTCTGTAGTATTTTGTAATCATAGCCCAAATAGACTAAGACTGTAGGAAAATGGATTTGGGTCAAACAAGCATTTGACTATAAACCTCATATAATTTTTGCCCAGAAGTAGTAATACATTACATTTTTAAGGTTCATTTTTAAAAAATCAAAATCTAGATAAAACAACAAATAGCATCAATTGTCTAGATGGTTAATATCTGGCAAAAATCTAGGAATGGCTAACATTTGAAATGATCATTTCTCAAGATGCAGTCTGTGTTCTCTAATGTCAATTCTTAGTATTAGAGAGAGAAAAGCCATCCATTGTCCTTTCCACATTTTGATTTCCAACTGAGATCAAAACACGTTGTCAGAGTGAGGAACCAAAGGCCAAAGGTGAAGGAATCCACAAACTCAGATACGTGAGGACATATGAGTAAGATGGAAAAAATAGGTTCTTCTTCCTAACTGAAAAGCCAGAAACCCCTGAGAGTCTAAGAGATGCAGTTTATAGGGAAATGAGCTCATACTTCAACACTATAATACCTGACAGTGTTGATTTATTTTAACCCATAGAGATTTAATAGGAAAATAGCTTAGGAGTGCTGTCAATGCATACCCTCTAGCATGCCTCACATCATTTTCTCTAAAGGAAAATATATCTTGAGTTCTTAGAAGAAAATTCAAAATAAATTTGTCAAAAAATACCTTCTAAACACTTTCTTTAGTCATACTCAACCTAAAATATTCTGTGGTTCTATTTTCTTTTTTTTTTTAACAATAGTATTTTATTGAATAAGTTTAATTCACAGAAATATAAGCTTTAATCTTCAGTGAATGCCAGATTACACAGCAGAAAGCAATTTTCTTAGTTTTCCACACTGATAGAGAGGTCCTTACTAAGTGAAAAAAGCCATAAAATTATATTCACAAGTATAGTACTCTGTCTCAAAACATTTCACGTGATTATTCACAATACTAATACAATGAGATCAGTCATTCAGTCAGGTTAAAGTATAACAGTAATGAAAAAACACAAATCTAACATAAATTACATTAAAACTTTTGTTATATGAAATCAAAAATGCAAATTTCTTACTAAATACAGAAAAATGGTAAAATATATAGTAATTTGTGGTTCTATTTTCATAAAATATCAAAATCGATTTTTTATTATTTATAATAGAATCATTTGCATGTAAGCAACACCCAAAACAATTTTTTAAAATCAGGTTTTGTACAGGTTATTTCAACAAAGACTTTATTTTTTCTTGATAAAAAAGTGAAAATTTAAAGTGCCATGGAAGTCTCTGTGTGTTCATTATACCCTTTTCATATCCTTCAATGTCAATGTTATACATTAGCCTATAAGTGGAGGTCTATTCTTAAACTAACACCTCATTTTTTTTAGGTAATAAGCCAAATATTTTGACTCATTTGCCCATGAAAATTTTTATTTCACATATAAAGTAAAACAAACACAGGGGCAAACCTCTATAACATTTATTATAGAGGAGAAAGAGGCATAGGATAGTTAAGAATATATTTCTCTTGAGATAGATTTTGTTTGTGTAATTTTTAGACCAGTTAACTGCTGCATAGTTAGAGTTTCCAAATATGCCAGTGGTTCTCAAAGCCCCCATCCCAGTGAAGGTAACGTAAGTTCACATATGGGATCATTTCATGATCAGTCTCTGATTTGGCCAGGAAGTAGCATAATGGGAGCTAGTTCTCCATTAACTAGTTCTAACATCACCTTTTATCACAACTGAGCCCCTACGACCCAAAGAACAGGCTGGATGAGAAGTATCTGATAGTTTCTTCTTAAACAATATATTTCCCCTTAGACAAAAAAAAAAAAAAAAAAACCAGTTATAATGTTCAAACTGAAAACAATACATGTATCCCTTTTCACAGTTATGTGTGGCATATATACACCTGGGTGAGCATAAATAATGTAGAAAGCATTTCTAGTTGACATTTTAACATTCCCAGGAAAGTACGTGAACTTGCTACCATGCCTTCTTGGAAATAGGATGGCCAATATAGTGCTTTGTATAGGCGTCATTTTTCAGTTTTATCACACATAGGAAATGGCCTTGTCACTGAAAAATACTCTTTGGATGTAAAACCATCCAAAAAATTTTTTCATGCTATTCACAAATGAGAAAAGTGAAGAGTTCAATAGATAAACTGCAATTGATCCATTAAAGTTTTCTCAACCATACATGGCCAAAGATGGAAGGAGGGAAGGAGGAAGAAGGATAGAAGGAAAGGGAAAAAAAGGAGAAAGAGCTACAGGAGAAATAGAGGAAGACCCAGGATTTAAACCATGTTTTCTTTTTTCCTTGCAATCTTAGTTCTATTTCATCTTGATATTTCCTACAGTTAATTATATTACTTCTATTTCACATGAATCTAATATAGAAAATGCACAAGTGTTTAAGAACAGACCATATTGATGAATGAATATCAACAAGTATATCTTTTGCATTGGTTATATTAGTCAAACATGGCATTGCAAAAGGAGTGTCTAATCTTCCCCAGACACCATTATAATGTAAAGTTCTTACATATCATTATCAGCATCAGTAAAATTTGATAAGCTTCTACTTGACTGACAGAAATATAGATTTATCTTGGTTCCATGCCACTCCTCATGGAAATTTACCTCCACCTTGGAAGAATATAAAGGACTCCACTTAAAAGGCAAATCAAGCCAAACCTTATAAAGACAAGCCGCAGACTTAGGGTTACATGGTATGAGTTGTGCACAAAATATTTGAATGGTTGCTTCATAAAAGATGATATATGAGGACTTGGGGCAGAACAAAATGGCAGAATAGAAGGCTTTGCCAAGATTCCCTCCTTCAAGGACACCAATTTAACAACTAACTACACAAAACAGTGCCTTTATAAGAACGAAAAATCGGGTGAGTACCTGGTTCTAAATTCATATTGCTAAAGGAGGCACTGAAGAGGTAGGAAAAACCATCTTGAATTGCTGACACCATACCTCCTCCTTCCTCCAGCAGCAGTGACCTGGTGCAGAGACCATTTTTGTGTGCTGGGAAGAGAGAGATGACAGCATTTGTGAGGCATTGAACTCAGTCTTGCCTTATTATAACAGAAAACAAAATTGGACCAATCTATGTTCATGGATTAGAAAATCAATATTGCTAAAGTGTCCGTATTATCCAAAGCAGTCTACAGATTTAATGCAATCCCTATTAAAATACCAATGACATTATTCACAGAAATAGAAAAATAATCTAAACTTTATGTGGAACTACAGGAATCACTTACCTTACTTTAAATTACACTACACAGCTAAGGTAACCAAAAAGGCATGGTACTGGCATAAAAATAGACACATAGATCAGTAAAACTGAATAGAAAATCCAGGGGTAAATTCATACATCTACAGTGACCTCATTTTTAACAAAGTAGCCATGAACATACATTGTGAAAAGGACAATCTCTTCAATAAATCATTCTGGGCAAACTGAACATCTATATGAAAAAGAACAAAGCTAAACTCCTATCTCCAAACATATAAAAAAAAATCAAATCAAAATGGATTAAAGACTAAAATCTAAGATCTCAAATGATGTAACTACTACATGAAAACACTGGGGAATCTACCCAGAACATTGGACTGGGCAAAGATTTCTTAAACATTCACAAGCACAGGCAACCCAAAGCAGAAATTGACAAATGGGATCACACTGAGTTCAAAAGCTTCTGCACAGCAAAGAAAACAATTAACAAAAATAAAAGCCACAGAATAGGAGAAAATATTTGCCAACTACCCGTCTGAGAAGGGATTAATAACCAAAATATGTGAGTTCAACTCTGTAGGAAAAAAATCTAATAATCTGATTTTTATAAATGGGCAAAAAATCTGGATAGACATTTTCCAAAAGAAGACATATGAACGGCAAACAGGCATATGAAAAGGTGCTCGACATCATTGCTTATCAGAGAAATGCAAATCAAAACTATAATGAGATATCTTCTCATCCCAAATAGAATGGCTTTTATCTAATTTCTTGCAATAACAAATGCTGGCGAGGATGGAAAGAAAAGGAAAGCCTCATACATTGTTAGCACAAATATAGTACAACCACTCTGGAGAACAACAGTTTGGGAGTTCCTCAAAAAGCTAAAAATAGAGCTATCGTACTATCCAGCAATCCCACTGCTGGATGCATACCCCAAACAAAAGAAATCAACATACCAAAGAATACCTGCACTCTCATATTTGTTGTAACATTGTTCACAATAGCCAAAATTTAGAAGCAATGTAAGTGTTCATCAACAGATGAATGAATAAAGAAAATGTGATTCACATACACAATGGAGTACTAATCAGCCATAAAGAAGACTGAGATTCTGTTTTTTGCAACAAAATTGATGAAACTGGAGGTCAATATGTTAAGTGAACTAAGCCAGACAGAGAAAGACAAACTTTGCATATTCTCACTGATTTGTGGGAGGTAAAAATGAAAATAGTTGAACTCACGGAGATAAAGTAGGATGGTTAACAGAGAGTGGGAAGGGTAGTCAGGGAGTGTGAGGGAAGTAGTGATGGTTAATGGTCACAAAAACATTGTTAGAAAGAATGAATAATACCTAGTATTTGCCAGCACAAGTGGGTGACTGTAGTCAAAAATGATTTAATTGTACATTTGAAAATGACTAAAATAGTATAATTGGATTGTTTGTAACACAGAGAATCAATGCGTGAGGTGATGGATACCCCATTTACCTCAATGTGATTATTATGCATTGCATGCCTGTATCGAAATATCTCATGCATTTCTTTCCTGTGCGAGGCCAGCTGAGGGAACTTGCTCCCGCTGTTTCTGCTCCTGGGTTAACAATCAAGATGATACATGCTGAAGCCTTTTCTTGTCCTTTGAGTCATAATGAAGTTGTTGGTTTAAGTTTCCATTTGACAATATTTGGTGCAGTAACATACTTTACTATCAAATGGATGGTAGATGCAATTGATCCAACCAGAAAGCAAAAAATAGAAGCTCAGAAACAAGCAGAAAAACTAATGAAGCAAATTGGTTCGAAAATGTGAAGCTCTCAGAATATGAAATGAGTATTGCTGCTCATCTAATAGACCATCTTAATATGCATGTTACTTGGGGTGATAGAGCAGGTTTAGATGATGTCATTACAATCTGAAAAACACAGTCATCTTACCTATTAAAAAGAAACATTTGTCTGAGAATTCCAGGCTTCTGTAGCCTCAAAAAGTTGTTCTTCTCTATTGGCCTCTAGGCTGCGGTAAAACATTAATTGCCAAGACCATAGCCAAAGAAGCAGACTGTCGATTTATTAACCTTCAGCCTTCAACACTGACTGAGAAGTGGTATAGAGAATTTCAAAAACTGGCTGCTGCTGTCTTCTCCCTTGCCATAAAGCTACAACCATCCATCGTCTTTATAGATGAAATAGACTCCTTCCTACGAAACCATTCGAGTTCTGACCATGAAGCTACAGCCATGATGAAAGCTCAGTTTTTTTGAGTCTCTGGGATGGATTAGATACTGATCACAGCTGCCCGGTCATAGAAATGGAAGCTACCCATCGTCCTCAGGACCTTGACTCAGCTGTAATGAGAAGAATGCCTACAAGATTTTATATCAACCAGCCTGCTTTAAAACAGAGAGAAGCAATCCTGAAGCTCATCTTGAAAAATGAAAATGTGGACAGACATGTAGAAGAACTGCTAGAAGTTGCCCAGGAAACTGATGGGTTTTCAGGAAGTAACCTAAAAGAGATGTGTCAAGATGCTGCCCTCCTCTGTGTTAGAGAATATGTTAATCTACATCAGAAGAAAGCCATGATGAAGATGAAATTTGGCCTGTTCAACAGGAGCACCTACATATCAGGCAATTGAAAAGATGATGAAATCAAAGGATGTAACGTTTCAGATGTTTTAAGACATTTGTTTAGATTAAGAGTAAAGATCATTTGTACAGTTCAGTGATCTAGTGTGGTGTATCCTCTTATCAGTTAGTGGAAATAGAATGGAAAGAGTGCTCTTTAAACAATGAAGGAGCTCATTGTTTATGGTTTTATACTCTGAATTCTGTTACTGAGATATAGTTGTTGTGTGAGTGGTGTTACTGTTTGTCAAAAATCATAAGGAGGAACAATTTAATCCAGCCTGAACGTGAGTGCTTGTGTTTGACCTCTTCAGCCATATGTTGTACAGCCTTACAGAATCTAAGCTGGTCCTAAAGTTGTAAATGATTCATTGGGTCATTAGTCAGAAATGGGGAGGTGGTTAGGTGCTGGTTCCTAGACATCTGAGTATGTGTTTGTGTGTGTGAGCATATGTGTGTGTAGATTAAATGTACATATCCACATATTTTATATTGACATTCTGTAGATATGTTTGAATATAGAAACTTTTTTTACCCCAACTACCGAATCCAAAAGTACCAAGTAATATATAATAAAACAAAGATTTAAGGTTGTATCAGAAAGGTACAGTGATTCAGTCATTTCCATTTCACATTTTTTTTAAACTTTTTTTATGTTGAGTGTTTTACTTTCTGCAGTTGACTGGTTGGATCCTACACATCTTGCATATATACATGGGATCAATTATTGTGTTTGTCAGGATAATCCAATAAAAATACTAGTTCAATGATCAGCATTGAATGGTTGTTAGACATTCATGTGCTCAACACTGATTTCACCTCTTTCTATAAGCATACTGAGTAGAAACTTTTAAAATTTCAATTGATTTACATGAAAGTGGATTAAAAGGCCTTTCAAAGGGATGGATTTGAAAAACCTCAGTGCCCTTTAATACATGTACCTTTCTTTCCTTTCTTCGTTTTATGTAACATGTCTGTTGTAACTATGTTTCTTAAATATTATTTTAAGGTTATATGTTCTTTAATTATGGTCAAATATAATTTGGTCATCAAAAATGAAATAATAGTTTGAAACAAGTACCGGTTACTAAGTGTGCTAAAAATATTCATCTTGTAATTAATTTTTAAAGTTTTATTAGTATATTATAAATTGCGCCCTAGTCAAGTACAAATATACACATCAAAATGACCATATTGTACCTATCTGTAGTCAATCAATGTGAATGATATGTGAAATTTTTTTTGTTCAAAATGTTACTAACCAGAATTCTGTTATATGCACCTAAACATGCAGCGTGAGGAAAATGGCACAACACAATCGTGAGCTGCCTTCTGAATCATCAGATAGAATTAGGCTTCATATGTTTTCACTTTTATTGTATTTCTTTAAAAACTCTCAATCTGTATTCATATGTTACTGGATTAATTTAATTTATCTGATAATGTCTCTCACAAGAATCTATTAGATCATTTATTCTCAGTTGTACTTTGAATGATGGGGTGGAAGTTTCAGGTGAACACTGTGGATAACAAAAAGCAAGTTATGAAAGATTATGAAGAGCATGGAGAAGTTGAATACAAGATACCAAAAATTTAAAAAAAAGTGTCCCATTTTAAATAACTGTATTATACTATTAGTTTATAAATGTATAAGAAACAGAAGAGAGAATTCTGCCTCCAGAATTTCTTTACAACTTGAACTGCAACATCAGTTGTTCTCTAGATCTCAAGTCTGCTGTTCTAACATACACATTTTGGACATGCCAGTCTCCATAGTCACATGGGCCAATTTCTTAAAACAAATCTTTCTCTCTTGCACTCTTATATATGCACAAAGGCTATTGATTTAGTTTCTCTGAAGAACCCTGACTAATGCATGCAATGTCTTTATTTCATCCTCATTCTTAAAGAATATTTTCATCAGGCATGCTATTTTAGGTTGATGGTTATTTTCCCAGTGCATTGAAGATACTATTTTACAGTTTTTAGGCTTCCATTGTTTCTGTTAAGAAACAGCAGTATAATTTTTGTGGGTTTTTTTTTACATTTTTTTATACTTTATACTTTAAGTTCTAGGATACATGTGCAGAATGTGCAGGTTTGTTACATAGGTATACATGTGCCATGGCGGTTTGCTGCACTCCTCAACCTGTCTTCTACATAAGGTATTTCTCCTAATGCTATTCCTCCCCAACCCTCTACCCCCAACTGGCCCCGATGTGTGATGTTCCCCTCCCTGTGTCCATGTGTTCTCATTGTTCAACTCCCACTTATGAGTAACAACATGTGATGTTTGGTTTTCTGCTCTAATTTTTTTTTTAATTTTTCTTTGAAGGTAGTCTGTATTTTTTAATGGGTACTTTTATGAACTTTTTTTTTTAAGCTTGGGTGGACTATGGTTCCACTAGATGTGTGCATGAGTAGATTTCTCTTTTATTTTGCTATTTGAGATTTACCGGGCTTGAATTTGTGAATTAGTGTCTTTCAATGGTTCTGGGACATTCTTAGCCATTGTATTGTCAGATATTGCTTCTCCATTTTCTCTCTCTTCTCTTTCTGAAAGTTCAAATAGATGATTGTTAGATCTCACTCTGTCTTTCCTATGCCTTAATCTCTATTTTGGTTTCTATTAGTTCCCTCTTCAACTGTATTTCTTTCTTTTTTTTTTTTAATTAATAGATTCGTTTGTTTGTTTGAGATAGGGCTCTGCTGCCTAGGCTGGAGTGCAGTGGTGCAATCATGGCTTACTGTAGTCTCTCTCAACTTCCCAGTCTCAAGCCAATCCTCCTACCTCAGCCTCTGTTCCATTGAACTACTTGTCAATTTTTCCAGCAGCACCACACCCTTCTGATCACCATAGCTTTATAGTAAGTCTTTTATTTATTTACTTGTTCATATATTTATTCTATTTTATTTGAAATCTTTTATTAAAATATAATGTACACACAGAAAAGTACATAAATCAGTGAATCTTCCAAAACTCAATATAAAATTTCAGCCAGCACCCAGATCAAGGACCAGAACATTTTACCAGCCCCAAGAATCTTCCTCATGTATTCTTTCCCAGTCCTTACCTCCACCAAGGGCAATCAGGATCCCAGCTTCTCTCACGAAAGGGCAATTATACATGTCTCTGAACTTTTATAAATTGAAATATTTATATATGTACTCTTTTATGTTTGGCTTCTTTCCTTTTCTTATAATAGAAATAATTTAAGCTAAAAAAATCCAATACTTAGATATTTATCATCAAAGGAAATTAAACATTACATTAAATACATAGGTTTTTTTAAATTTATATTTTAGGCTCAGGGGTACATATGCAGGTTGGTTATTAAATTGCATGTTGCAGAGGTTTGGTATAAACATTTTGTCACCCAGATAAAGAGTTCTGCTGACAACCCTGAATTTTTTCCTTCATTCATTCCTGAAGTAATTAGTCTCCTTATTTGCTGGATTCTTTATGGGATAAATTTTTCAAATTAAAACTAAGTTTCTAATAGTTTTCAGATAAGTAGAAACAGATAACCACCAGGTTGCCAGAGGATTGTCCTCAAATGTTCTGTGGGCCCTTAGCCCCAGTGTCTGACACTCACCTGGCATATCTATGGCCACAGCCACAGCACCTGCACCCTCAGCAATCAGGTCACTCTTCCCTGGAGTAGATGGTGTGGGAGCACTCTGTATCCAAGCCCAGGAGGTCTTCAGGTGGATTGGTGAAAACTGAAAGGTCATATTTGTCATGTACTGAGATTGAGGTGGATATTAGGGTGACTGTGGAGAGGCAGATGGGAATGAGGGATGTTGATGAGGATCTGCTTGATGATGACATCACCATAGTCTAGTTGTAACATTGCCCATGGTACAACTTGGAGTGCTCTTCCACAGTGCAGGCATCCATATCACTAATGAAGGTCTTATACCCTATGCATTTAGGAATGGGATTGGGCTGGGAGTGTAGGCTTGGCTGGTTTAAGGATGGGGAGACCCAGCCCTGATAGCTCACCCTCAGTATCTCCAAAGGCCTGGGGAGAAAACTGATATTATTTTTGACTTAAGTATTTCTCTTCTATTTCTTTTAAAGCAGTATCTGTTATTCTTGTGTTACTTCTAGGTTAGCCTTTGTTTATAAAATGATTTTTCTTTTATTTCTGCTTCTCCCTTGAGTTATTCAATTCAGAAATAAGAATTTATAATTTTGATGTATGTTTTCCTGTGTGCCTTATATTATTTTTTTTCCTTTTTTTCAATTGCATTTTAGGTTTTGGGGTACATGTGAAGAACATGCAAGATTGTTGCATAGATACACATATGGCAGTGTGATTTGCTGCCTTCTTCCCTATCACCTATATCTGGCATTTCTCCCCATGCTATCTCTCCTCAACTCTCCACCCCCTGCTGTCCCTCCCCTATTTCCCCCTGACGGACCCCCGTGTGTGATGCTCCCCTCCCTGTATCCATGTGTTCTCATTGTTCAACACCCACCTATGAGTAAGAACATGCAGTGTTTGATTTTCTGTTCTTCCCTCAGTTTGCTGAGAATGATGGTTTCCAGGTTCATGCATGTCCCTACAAAGGACAGGAACTCGTTTTTTATGGCTACATAGTATTCCATGGTGTATATGTGCCACATTTTCCCTGTCCAGTCTATCATCGATGGGCATTTGGGTTGGTTCCAGGTCTTTGCTATTGTAAACAGTGCTGCAATGAATATTTGTGTACAGGTGTCCTTATAGTAGAATGATTTATAATTCTTTGTGTATATACTCAGTAATGGGATTGCTGGGTCAAATGGAATTTCTATTTCTAGGTCCTTGAGGAATTGCCACGCTGTTTTCCACAATGGTTGAACTTATTTACATTCCCACCAACTGTGTAAAAGTTCCTATTTCTCCACATCCTCTCCAGCATCTGTTGTCTCCAGATTTCTTAATGATCACTGTTCTAACTGGTGTGAGATGGTATCTCAATGTAGTTTTGATTTGCATTTCTCTAATGACCAGTGATGATGAGCATTTTTTCATATGTTTATTGGCCTCATATATGTCTTCTTTTGTAAAGTGTCTGTTCATATCCTTCGCCCACTTTTGAATGGGCTTATTTGCTTTTTTCTTGCAAGTCTGTTTTAGTTCTTTGTAGATTCTGGATATTAGTCCTTTGTCAGTTGGGTAGATTGCAAAAAATTTTTCCCATTCTGTTGGTTCCCGATTCACTCTAATGACTGTTTCTTTTTCTGTGCAGAAGCTGTGGAGTTTGATTAGGTCCCATTTGTCTATTTTGGCTTTTGTTGCCAATGCTTTTGGTGTTTTGGTCATGAAGTCCTTGCCTATACCTATGTCCTGAATGGTTTTGCCTAGGTTTTCTTCTAGGGTTTTTATGGTGTTAGTTCTTATGTTTAAGTCTTTAATCCATTTGGAGTTAATTTTAGTGTAAGGTGTCAGAAAGGGGTCCAGTTTCTGCTTTCTGCACACGGCTAACCAGTGTTCCCAACATCATTTATTAAACAGGGACTCCTTTCCCCATTGCTTGTTTTGGTCAGATTAGTCAAAGATCAGATGGTTGTAGATGTGTGGTGTTGTGTCTGAGGTCTCTGTTCTGTTCCATTGCTCTATATGTCTGTTTTGTTACCAGTACCATGCTGTTTTGATTACTGTAGCCTTGTAGTATAGTTTGAAATCCAGTAGTGTAATGTCTCCCGCTTTGTTCTTTTTGCTTATAATTGACTTGGCTATATGGGCTCTCTTTTCATTCCATATGAAGTTTAAGGTAGTTTTTTCCAGTTTTGTGAAGTAGGTCATTGGTAGCTTGATGGGGATAGCATTGAATCTATAAATTACTCTGGGCAGTATGGCCATTTTCATGATATTGATTCTTGCTAACCATGAACATGGAATGTTTCTCCATCATTTGTGTCCTCTCTTATTTCACTGAGCAGTGGTTTGTAGTTCTCCTTGAAGAGGTCCTTTACGTTCCTTGTTAGTTGTATTTCTAGGTATTTTATTCTCTTTGTAGCAATTGTGAATGGCAGTTTGTTCTTGATTTGGTCCTCTTTAAGTCTGTTATCGGTGTACAGGAATGCTTGTGATTTTTGCACATTAATTTTGTATCCCGAGACTTTGCTGAAGTTGCTTATCAGTTTCAGGAGATTTTGGGCTGAGACAATGGGGTCTTGTAAATATACAATCATGTCATCTGCAAATAGAGACAATTTGACTTCCTCCTTTCCTATCTGAATACTCTTTATTTCTTTTTCTTGCCTGATTGCTCTGGCTAGAACTTCCAATACTATATTGAATAGGAGTGGTGAGAGAAGACAACCTTGTCTAGTGCCAGATTTCAAAGGGAATGCTTCCAGTTTTTGCCCATTCAGTATAATATTGGCTGTTGGCTTATTCAGTATAATATTGGCTGTTGTCATAAATAGCTTTTACTATTTTGAGATACATTCCCTCATTACCTAGTTTATTGAGGGTTTTTAGCATAAAACACTGTTGAATTTTGTCAAAGACCTTCTCTGTATCAATTGAGATAATCATGTGGTTTTTGTCTTTGTTTCTGTTTATGTGGTGGATTACGTTTATAGACTTGTGTATGTTGAACCAGCCTTGCATCCCCAGGATGAAGCCTACTTGATCATGGTGGATAAGCTTTTTGATGTGCTGTTGCAATCAGTTTGCCATTATTTTATTGAAGACTTTTGCATCTATGTACCTCATGGATATTGGCCTGAAGTTTGCTTTTCTTGCTGAGTCTGCCAAGTTTTGGTGTCAGGATGATGTTGGTCTCATAAAATGATTTGGGAAGGATTCCCTCTTTTTGTGTTGTTTGGAATTGCTTCAGAAGGAATGGTACCAGCTCCTCTTTGTATGTCTGGTAGAATTTGGCTGTGAACCCATCTGGACTTGGGCTTTTTATTGAGTAGTAGGCTTTTAATTGCTGGTTCAACTTCAGACCTTGTTATTGGTCTATTCAGGGTTTTGACTTCTTCCTGGTTTAGGCTTAGGAGGATGAAAGTGTCCAGGAATTTATCCATTTCTTCCAGGTTTACTAGTTTATGTGCACAGAGTTGTTTGTAATAATCTCTGATGGTGGTTTGTTTTCTGTGGAATCTGTGGTGATATCCCCTTTATCGTTTTTTATTACATCTATCTGATTATTCTCTTTTCTTTTTTATTAATCTGGCTAGTGGTCTATTTTGTTGATCTTTTTGAAAAACCAGCTCCTGGATTTATTGTTTTTTGGAAGGGTTCTTTATGTCTCTATCTCCTTCAGTTCTGCTCTGATCTTAGTTGTTTCTTGTCTTCTGCTAGGTTTTGGGTTTTTTTAATCTTGCTCCTCTAGTTCTTTCAATTTTGATGACAGGATGCTAAATTTTGGATCTTTCCTTGCTTCTCATGTGGGCATTTATTGCTATATATTTTCCTCTATATGCTGCTTAAATGTGTCCCAGAGATTCTGGTATGTTGTGTCTTCATTCTCATTGGTTTCGAAGAACATCTTTATTATCGTCTTCACTTCATCATTTATCCAGTCAACATTCAAGAGCCAGTTGTTCAGTTTCCATGAAGCTGTGCGGTTCTAAGTTAGTTTCTGAATTCTGGGTTCTAACTTGATTGTGCTGTGGTCTGAGAGACTGTTTGTTATGATTTCCATTCTTTTGCATTTGCTGAGGAGTGATTTACTTCCGATTATGTGGTCAATTTTAGAGTAGGTGTGATGTGGTGCTGAGAAGAATGTATATTCTGTGGATTTGGGGTGGAGAGTTCTGTAGATGTCTATTAGGTTTGTTTGGTCCAGATCTGAGTTCACGTCCTGGATATCCTTGTTAATTTTCTGTCTCATTGATCTGTCTAATATTGATAGTGGGGTGTTAACATCTCCCACTATTACTGTGTGGGAGTCTAAGTCTCTGTAAGTCATTAAGAACTTGCTTTATGTATCTGGGTGCTCCTGTATTGGGTGTGTATATATTTAGGATCATTAGCTCTTCTTGTTGCATTGATCCTTTTACTGTTATGTAATGCCCTTCTTTGTGTCTTTCAAGCTTTGTTGGTTTGACGTCTATTTTATCAGAGATGAGAATTGCAACTCCTGCTTCTTTTTTTAGCTCTCCATTTGCTTGGTAAATCTTCTTCCATCCCTTTATTTTGAGCCTTTGTGTATCCTTGCATGTAAGATGTGTTTCCTGGATACAGCAGACTGATGAGTTTTGGCTTTTTATCCAATTTGCCAGTCTTTGTCCTTTGATAGGGGCATTTAGCCCATTTGCATTTAGGATTAATATTGTTATGTGTCAATTTGATACTGCCATTTTGATACTGGCTGGCTGTTTTGCCCGTTAATTGATGTGGTTTTTTTATTGTATTGATGCTCTTTACCATTTGGTATATTTTTGGATTGGCTGGTACTGGTTGTTTCTTTCTATGTTTAGTGCCTCTTTCAGGAGCTCTTGTAAAGCAGGCCTGGTGATGATGAAATCTCTGAGTACTTGCTTGTTTGTAAAGGATTTTATTTTTCCTTCACTTATGAAGCTTAGTTTGGCTGGATATGAAATTCTGGGTTGAAAGTTCTTTTCTTTAAGGATGTTGAATATTGGCCCCCACTTTCTTCTGGCTTGTAGGGTTTCTGCTGAGAGATCTGCTGTGAGGCTGGTGGGCTTCCCTTTGTGGGTGATCCAACCTTTCTCTCTGGCTTCTTTTAGTATTTTCTCCTTAATTTCAACCCTAGTGAATCTGACCATTATGTGCCTTGGGGTTGCTCTTCTTGAGGAATATCTTTGTGGTGTTCTCTGTAATTCCTGGACTTTGAATATTGGCCTGCCTTGCTAGGTTGGGAAAGTTTTCCTGAATAATATCCTGAAGAGTATTTTCCAGCTTGGATTCATTCTCTCCATCACATTCAGGTACACCCATCAAACGTAGATTAAGTCTTTTCACATAGTCCCATATTTCTTGAAGACTTTGTTCATTCCTTGTTACCCTTTTTTCTCTAATGTTGCCTTCTCATTTTATTTTGTTGAGTTTATCTTCAACCTCTGATATCCTTTCTTCTGCTTGGTCAATTCAGCTGTTGAATCTTGTGCATGCTTCACAAAGTTCTCGTGTTGTGTTTTTCAGCTCCATCAATTCACTTATATTCCTCTCAGTTTGTTTATTCTCATTAGCATTTCATCAAATCTTTTTTCAAGGTTCTTAGTTTCTTTGCATTGGGTTAGAACATGTTCTTTTAGCTCAGAGAAGTTTCTTATTACCCACCTTCTGAAGCCTGATTCTGTCAATTCATCACACTCATTCTCCATCCAGCCTTGTCCCTTTCTGGTGAGGAGTTGTGATCCCTTGTAGGAGGAGAAGTGTTCTGGTTTCAGGTGTTTTCATCCTTTTTGGGCTGGTTTCTTCCCATCTTTGTGGATTTATCCACCTGTTGTCTTTGTAGTTATTGACTTTCAGATTGAGTCTCTGTGTGGATGTCCAGTTTGTTGATAATGAAGTTATTTCTTTCTGTTTCTTAGTTTTCCTTCTAACATTCAGGTCCCTCTTCTGTGGGACTGCTGAGGTCCACTCCAGGCCCTGCTTGCCTGGGGATCACCTGCAGCTGCAGCAGAATAGTAAGGGTTGCTACCAGTTTCTTCTTCTGCTATCTTTGTCCCAGAAGGATACCCACCAGATGTCAGTCTGAGCTCTCCTTTATAAGGTGACTCTTTGGATATATGGGGGTCAAGGAGCTGCTTGAGGAGACAGTCTGTCCTTTATAGGAGCTCACGTGCTGAGCTGTGCACTCTGTTGTTCATTTAGAGCTGCTGGACAGGTACATTTAAGTCTGCTGCAGCAGAAGTCACAAACTTTTTTTTTTCCCAGATGCTCTGTCCCAGGGATTTAGGGCTTTATTTATGAGATTCTGTTGTGCTGCTGCCTTTTTTCAGGGCTGCCCTGCCCAGCAAGGAGGCAGCCTAGTCACTGTCTGCCTGCAGAGGCTTTGCTGAGCAGCTGTGGGCTCCGCCCAACTGCCTTGTGAACTTCCCTGCAGTCTCATTTATACAGGTATAGTTAGAACTGCCTCTGCAATGGCAACCCACCTCTATAATGGCAGACTCTCTCTGTAATGGTGGGCTGCCTCGGCAATGGCGGGCTGCCTCAGCAATGGCAGACTACCTCCGTAGTAGTGGACTGCCTCGGTAATGGCAGACGCCCCTCCCCCACAGAGCTGGACCATCCTGGGTTCAGCTGTGCTTGCTGTGAAACTTTCAATCCAGAACATTTCAGATTGCTGTTTTTTTGTAGGGGTCGGACCAGCCGAGCCTGATCACCTATCTCCCTGCCTCAGAGCCCTTTTTTTTTAGTTGAACCGGTGACTCTGTGTCCCAGGTGTTCCAGTCACCTGTTGAAAAGGCGCCAGGATCTGTGTGATTTCCTGTGCAGTGACCCACTGCACCGGCTTAAACAGTGACCCACTGCACTGGCTTAAACAGCCACGCTGAGATCCGTGGTGCTTTTTTGCCCAGGAATCTCCTGGCCTGGTTCCCTATTTCAGTCTCCTTTTTTTAAATCAGTTGAATGGGTGACTCTCTATCGCAGGAGCTCCAATGGCCAGCTAAAATGGTGTCCAGACCTGTGTATTTTGTATGGATAACTGCCACACCGGCCAAAACAGCCTCACTGGCCAAAACACCTGTGCCGGCCAAAACAGCCATGCCAGCCAAAACAGCTGTGCTGGCAACCCATGGGGCTCCTCTGCCTGGGAATCTCCTGGTCTGTGGTCAATAAAAATCCGTCTGGAAATGTGGCATCCACTCACCCTCCACGCTTTCACTGGGAGCTGCAATCCTGAGCTGCTCCTAATCGGCCATCTTGGATCTGTCCTCCGCCTTATATTATTTTCTTAATGACTCTTTGTTTTGAAGTAGACAGTTACAATTTTTATCTGTTAACACATCTTTCTGGTATAATTTTATTGTTTAGGAGACATTATTTACTATTTATTCTTTCTTCTTATAATAATTTTTCATGAGATTTGAGAGATTTAAAAACTGTGCTGTGATCATGACTGCAGCTCTGCAATCATCTTCTCTACATTTTAAACACATGATTCATAAAATAAACATTCTAAGTACATAGAGTTGTATAAATTGTTTTCTTGAGTTGGACACAGGTTGTTAATGACTATTATATATTAAAGTTCTCATGCTGCTTCTCCTTGTAGATTTATGTCTTGGTACTTTCTGCTTTTACAGAAACTTCCCGTTATATGTAATATCGTGTCACAAATAAACTTGTCAATTTAAGGCTTTTATTTTGTACATAACCAAACCTATTAGAAATAATACCAGGAGCACTAATTTCACTTTAAAACACTTCTGGTTACTTGTTGCAAGAAGTCCTCCCCTCATTTCAGAGCAACTTTCAATGTCTTTCCCCAAGCTATATATCTTTGTTAAAATTACATTGGTCATGTCATTAAATAATGCTTGGTACCTAAATAAATAAAAGAATTTAAGTGAAAAGTATAGGTGTTATTTTGGAAACATTTCAAAATAATAAAAGTGTGATAGATTTCACCTCTCATTTTGAGGACAATTTTAGCCTTAGTTAGGATCTTCTTAAGTGTTGTTTAAGTAAGATGCATTGTTTCTAGTCTTAAGGATAATTATGACAGAATCAAGATTATTGTAATGGTATTTGCTTTTTAGAGATATAGGTATATTTACTTCTGTGCTGCTAAGTTTTATTCTAAAACTCATTTACATAAAATATGTTTATCTTAAAATATATTTATTTCTTTTTTATCCTTTTTCACCACTCAAAAGACAAATTTATATCTACAATCACAGACTTACATAAAGACAAGATATCACTGAAATTTTGTAAAAGTTGAAACTCATGAAGTCTTGAAAGATAAAACAAACATCTTTATTTTTACATATTTCTGTTCTGAGTAATCCACAGCTAGGCAACAGGGAATAAAAATATCATGGACCAAACTACTTCCAGTTGTATTGTTTTAACAGAATTGTGGCTGATTATCAGTTTTGCAGGTTTGTCTACTTTAGCAAAGTTCTGATATTGACTTTTCACCAAATATTCTAAAATGCTGTACATGATCCTTTGCCCATATGCCTCAGAGACTTCCTTTCTTAGCCTACCTGGTTAATGACAATTATCTGTTTTAAAATCAATTTTACTAAATGTAGTTACACACAATAAATGCACTCATTTAAAGTGTTTAGTTTGAACCACTTTGACAGACCCTCACACTGGTACAACCACTACTGATTCAAGATTGGTTATCTATCCTCATGCTGATACCATGTTTTCTTGATTATTACATAGGTTTTATATTAAACTTTGAATTCAAATAAGATAAAAATGAAATTTTATTCTTACATTTCAAAATTGTTTTGGCTGTGCAGGGTCCTTCAGATTTTTAAATTAATTTTAGAATCAGCTTACCTGCCAAATTAATCAACAAGAAAAGAAAACTTCAGGCCAATATCCATGATGAACATAGATGCAAAAATCTTCAATAACATACTGGCAAGCCGATTGCAACAGCACATCAAAAAGCTTATCCACCATGATCAAGTAGGATTCATCCCGGGGATGCAAGGCTGGTTCAACATACGCAAGTCTATAAATGTAATTCACCACATAAACAGAACCA
>PVKP010035799.1:0-22971 GCA_004027715.1 Plecturocebus donacophilus | reverse complement strand
AAAAAACAGGAGTTGTAACTCTTGTCTCCAATAAAATACACTTTAATAATAAAAAGACTAAACGAAACAAAGAAGGATATTACATAATGGTAAAAGGATCAATGTAACAACAGGAGTGAATGATTATAAATATATACGTACCTAATATAGGAGCACCCAGATACATAAGACAAGTTTTTATTGACTTAGAAAGAGATTTAGACTCCCACACAATAATAGCGGGAGACTTTGACATCGCATTGTTAATTTATATTACACCCATTCTGAAAGTGACTACATAATAGGAAGTGAATTACTCTTTAGCATTTGCATAGTATCTCACAGACCTAAATGAAATATTGGTTGACTGTTTGTTTGTTATTTTCTTCCCTTATTCCTTCCTGTCTCTGTTGTTAAGTACAATTGACGGCATAAAAGAGGTTTTTAATACCTTTTTAAGATTGCATTCCAGCCTGGGCAATAGAGCAAGACTTTTGTTCTCTCTCCCCCTTTTTTCTTACTTCTTCTTTCTTTCTCTCATAAAAAAACAAACAAACAAAAAAAGAAAGAATTAGTGAGCTTGAAGATAAGCTGTTTGAAAATAGAGAGACAAAAAAGAATAAAAAAGAATGAAACATGCCTACAAGATCTAGAAAATAGCCACAAAAGGACAAATCTAAGAGTTATTAGCCTTGGCTGGGCCCGGTGGCTCACGCCTGTAATCTCAGCACTTTGGGAGGCCGAGGTGGGTGGATCACCTGAGGTCAGAAGTTCAAGACCAGCCTGGCCGTCATGGTGAAACCCCATCTTTAAAAAAAAAGAAAAAAAAAGAGTTATTAACCTTAAAGAGGAGGTGGAGAGAGAGAGAGAGATGTAGAAAGTTTATTGAGAGGGACAGTAACAGAGAACCTCTCAAATGTAGAGAAAGCTATCAATATTCCAGTACAAGATGGTTATAGAACACCAAGCAGATTTAACCCACATAAAACTACCTCAAGACGTTTAATAATAAAACTCCTGTCAGGCCCGCTGGCTCACACCTGTAATCCCAGCACTTTGGGAGGCCTAGGCAGGTGGATCACGAGGTCAGGAGTTCGAGACCAGCCTGGCCAACATGGTGAAACCCCGTCTCTACTAAAAATACAAAAATTAGCCGGGCATGGTGGTGCGCGCCTGCAGTCCCAGTTACTTGGGAGACTGAGGCAGGAGAATTGCTTGAACCTGGGAGGCAGATGCTGTGGAGCCGAGATGGTGCCACTGCACTCCATCCTGGGCAACAGAGCAAGACTCTATCTCAAAAAAAGAAAGTAGGAGTAGCTATACTTACATCAGACAAAAGAGATTTCAAGACAAAAACTGTAAGAAGATTCAAATAAAGTAATTATATATTGATCAGGGGATCAATTCAGCAAGAGGATATAACAAATGTAAAACTATATGCATCCAACACTGAAGCACCCAAATATATAAAGCAAGTATTGTTAGAGCTAAAGAGAAAGACACCAATAGCTGGAGCCTTCAACACCCCCCTTTCAGCATTGTACAGATCATCTGGACAGGAATCAACAAAGAAACATCGGACATAATCTGCACTATAGACTTCTGTACTATAGACCAAATGGACCTAATAGATATTTACAAAACATTTCATACAATGGCTGCAGAATACACATTCTTCTTTTCAGCTCATGCATCATTCCTAAGGGTAGACCATATGTTAGACCATGAAACAAGTCTTTAAAAATTCAGAAAAATTGGCCTGGCATGGTGGCTCACATCTGTGATCTCAGGACTTTGGAAGGCTGAGGCAGGCAGATCACTTAAGGTCAGGAGTTCAAGACCAGCCTAGTCAACATGGTGAAACCCCGCCTCTACTAAAAATACAAAAATTAGCTGGGTGTGATGGTGCATGCCTGTAGTTCTAGCTACAGGGGAGGCTGAGGCAGGAGAATCACTTGAACCTGGGAGGCAGAGGGCACAGTGAGCCGAGATCATGCCACTCCACTCCAGCCTCGGTGACAGAGCGAAACTTTTGTCTCAAAAAAATAAAATTTAAAAACACTGAAATAATGTTAAGTATCCTCTCTAACCATAATGGAATAAAATGAGAAACCAATAATAATAGGAATTTTGGAAACTATACAAATACATGGAAATTAAACAGTATGCTACTGAGCGACCAGTGGGTCAATGAAGAAATTCAGAAGGAAAGTGAAAAATTTCTTGAAACAAATGAAAATGGAAACACAATGTAAAAAACTTAAGGGATACAGCAAAGACAATACTAAGAGGCAAGTTTATAGCTATAAACACCTACATCAGAAAGCTACAGAAGATTCTAGAAAAGAGAGTTTTGTCATGGTCAACATTTACTAAAATTTGATGGATTTATTTATAAGATTAAAAAAAAATTTTTTTTTTTGAGACAGTGTTTCACCATGTTGGCCAGGCTGGTCTCGAACTCCTGACCTCAGGTGATTTGTCTGCCTTGGCTTCCCAAAGTGCTGGGATTACAGGCCTGAGCCACTGCGCCCAGCCTCCAAACTAACTTTCACATTTTTTCTTCCTCAAGCCTGAATTGGCATCACCAAGAATTAACATCTGATTGCCCAAATCCCTGTGAGCACTCTAGGTTGCCTTGCAGCTGGTCTTGTCTTCCAGAATCTGATGGAGTTCTACAAGCTGAGGCTTAGTGATTTGACAGAAACCTTGAAAGACTCAGCCCCTCAGCATGCCATGCACAGGCAAACATTCTCTCTGGACAAGCTGCTCTCTGGACCACTAAGGAAGCCCAGCAAAATGCTCTGGCCGTGTATGCCCTTGTATGATAGGTGCCAAGATTGTGGACAATATCACAAGAACAAACTTTTAGGAAACTCAAACACTGGTGCTGGAAGATTTTCTTCTGTGGACCTCTTGGAATTCACAGAACCAGCTAATTCTCAGATTCAACTACTAGCTTTTACTTGAATATAACTTTTATATGATTACTTCATTATTTCAGACATCCCTCTTTTATTTGTTTATTTTTATTTGTTTTTTTGAGATGGAGTCTTGCTCTGTCGCCCAGGCTGGAGTGCAGTGGTGTGATCTTGGCTCACTGTAGCCTCTGCTTCCTGGACTCAAACAATTCTGCCTCAGCCTCTCAGCCTCCTGAGTAGCTGGGACTACAGGTGCCCCCCACCACGCCCAGCTAATTTTCGTATTTTTATTAGAGACAGGGTTTCACTGTGCTTAGACATCCCTCTTCTTTTTTTTGAGACAAGAGTCTCACTCTGTCGCCCAGGCTGGAGTGCAGTGGCCTGATCTCAGCTCACTGCAACCTCCGCCTCCTGGGTTCAAGTGATTCTCCTGCCTCAGCCTCCTGAGTAGCTGAGACTACAGGCACCCGTCACCATGCCCAGCTAATTTTTGTATTTTTAGTAGAGATGGGGTTTTACCATATTGGCCAGGCTGGTCTTGAATGTCTTCTTTTTTTAAAGAGACGGGGTCTCGCTATGTTGCCCAGGCTGGAGTGCAGTGGCTATTCACAGGCGTGATTCCACTACTGATCAGCACGGGAGTTTTGACCTGCTCCGTTTCTGACCTGGGCTGGTTCACCCCTCCTTAGGCAACCTGGTGGTCCCCTGATTCCGGGAGGTCACCATATTGATGCTGAACTTAGTGCAGACACCTGATCGGCATAGCGCACTACAGCCCAGAACTCCTGGACTCAAGCGATCCTCCCACCTCAGTCTCCCGAGTAGCTGGGACTACAGGCACGTGCCACTGCGCCCGGCTGATCTTGAACTTCTGACCTTGTGATCCACCTACCTTGGCTTCTCAAAGTACTGGGACTACAGGCATGAGCCACTGCACCTGGCTAGACATCCCTCTTTTAAGATGCCTGATCTCCGGGACCCTAAAACAACTCACCTCTTAATAGATGGTTGAACTGGTTTCACAGGAACAACACCAACAAGAATGCAGGAGGGGTTGGTCATTAGGCCCTGCTTCACCACACTCCGGCGGTGCCTGCCTACTCTGAATTCCTCAGTGACAAGGGATATTCATCTTGAACCAGAACTGGGACTGACAATACTGAACTTTTTTTTTGAGACAGAATCTCACTCTGTTGCCCAGGCTGGAGTGCAAGGGCATGATCTTAGCTCACTGCAACCTCTGCCGCCTGGGTTCAAATGATTCTCCTGCCTCAGCCTTCTGAGTAGCTGGGATTACAGGCCTGCACCACTATACCCGGCTAATTTTTGTATTTTTTTTACCCGGGAGGTGGAGGTTGCAGTGAGCTGAGATCAAGCCACTGCACTCCAGCCCAGGTGACAGTGCGAGACTCTGTCTCAAAAAGAAAGAAAGAAAGAAATGTCTCTACTTTTGTGTGTTTCAGAAACAGTGAGTCAGATGACCACGAGGCCACACTGCCCTCACAATTTCTTCCAGAAGACTGGTTTTCATCCTGCCTCATGACTCCCATAGACTCCGGGATGCCTCCCTCTTTTACCTTCCTCTGTAAAACCCCAGCCTCCCCTCCCTTTCTTTGAGATGTTCCTCATTAATGAGCATTCTCCTTGTGGCACTAGCTTGAATAAAACATCTCCTTAATTATCAAGTGAATTTCGTCTGCCACAGTGCCAGCGGCGAACTCCCGAGGGCAGCCAGCACATCGCCCCTAACTGTCCTGCTGGAGTGACAACCATCCATGCTGAAACTCTTTGCAGTCCTTCTGGGGCTTACCCCTGTGGACAGCCACCCTTTCAACATCTCAGGCCATGAGCAAGTTCAGAGAAGGAAGTTTGGCCCTAGATACCTCAGGTGCAGTTGTGGAGGGGAAACTCCCACATTCTGTCTTGAGTGAAATAGAAAGGAATTGGTCTGAGATGCTTCTGAGCTGAGACAGTGGTAAACACACCCAGGTATGCTTTTATCGGAAGGAGGAAATAATATCCAGGCAGCTTAGGTCCCACCCTGGACAGGAATTGGGCAGAAGGCAGACCAAGGCAGAGCTGGACCGGGGCAGGTGCCACTCAGGTCTTGGAGCTGGCTTAGTGACCAGTATGAAGGCCAAGGGTAAGCCTGGAAGTTAAAAGTGCCAAGGGGAGGCTGGGCCCAGGGGCTCACGCCTGTGATCCCAGCATTTTGGGTGACTGAGATGGGCGGATCACTGGCTGACCTCATCTCATTCCCCTTCTTGGTGAGGGAGTGGGGGCAGGCAGTGATGTTTCCACTGGTTGAGTGTGTAGTCAGGGGTGTTTGAAGTCAGCAAGCGACAGGGCTTGCCATTTATGCAACTTCACAGGAATCAAAAGGTGGCCTTCCTGATTTCAGCAAGGGCATGTGACAAGAAGGGTGAAGAGACCCAGATGATGTCTCCATTCTGTAATCGTCTCTCTTGCTGCCTGAGACTCCAGACAGCCATAGTTGATCTTCCTCTGATGTGTCAGATATCTCTTTCAGCCTGATAAAGCAAGCATGTCGCTGGTGAGATTCTGGGGCCAGTGATAACCAGGGAGGCCCTGAGAATTCTTAGAGACTTTGGGTTGTCTCTGACTGTACTGAGGAGGCATTTCATGGTGCTTGAGAAGATGTACTTACTGCAGAAAGTGTGTCCTGGGTCATATAAACAATAACAAAGTAGACCGGGGATGGTGGCTCATGCCTGTAACACCAGCACTTTGGGAGGTCTAGGAGAGAGGATCACTTGAGGCCAGAAGTTCAAGACCAGCCTGGGCAACATGGCCAAAACCCCTCTCTACTAAAAATACAAAAATTAGCCAGTTGTGGTGGCACACACCTGTAATCTCAGCTACTCAGAGGCTGAGGCATGAAAATTGCTTGAACTTGGGAAGTGGAGGTTGCAGTGAGCCAAGACCATGCCACTGCACTCCAGCCTGGGTGACAGAGTGAGACTGTCTCAAAAAAAAAAAAAAAAAAAAAGTAGAAAAACTCATCAGAAGCAAGACAGGAGAATGAGTTATGCTGACTGTATGGTGTGTAGCCAGGAGTGATATTAAAATTACTCAATAAGTATAACTAGTGGCCAGGTGCAGTGGCTCACACTTGTAATCCCAGCACTTTGGGAGGCCAAGGCGGGTGGATCATGAGGTCGAGAGATCAAGACCATCCTGGCCAACATGATGAAACTCCATCTCTGCTAAAAGTACAAAAAAATTAGCTGGGTGTGGTGGCATGTGCCTGTAGTCCCAGCTACTCGGGAGGCTAAGGCAAGAGAATCACAGAATCGCTAGAACCCGGGAGGTGGAGGTTGCAGTGAGCCGAGATTGCACCACTGCACTCCAGCCTGGAGACAGAGCAAGAGTCCATCTCAAAAACAAAAAACAAGCTATACATGCACCAACTAAATACAATGGACTCCAGCTGAAAATCAGTCTTGTGTCTAGCAATGGTAGGATGCCTCTGAGGACTGGCCCACTTACTTTCTTTTTTTGAGAAGGATTCTCGCTCTGTTGCCCAGGCTGGATTCTCGCTCTGTTGTCTGGGAGGCAGTGGTGCAATCTCAGTTCACCGCTTCCCGGGTTCAAGGGATTCTCCTGCCTCAGCCTCCCAAGTAGCTGGGACTATAGGTGCCTGCCACCATATGGGGCTAATTTTTGTATTTTTGTAGAGTCAGGGCTTTACCATGTTGGCCAGACTGGTCTCACACTCCTGACCGCAAGTGATCTGTCTGCTTCGGCCTACCAAAGCACTGGGATTATAGGTGTGAGTCACTGCATCTGGTCACACTTGCTCTTTTTTTTTTTTTTTTTTTTTTTTAAGATGGGGTTTCACCATGTTGGTCAGGCTGATCTTGAACTCCCTACCTCAGGTGTTCCATCCGCCTTGGCCTCCAAAATGCTTGGATTACAGGTGTGAGCCACCACGCCCGGCCCACACTTATTCTTTTAACAAAGATGGGGGATAGAGCGATGGATTGACATACATTAGGCTGCATACTATGTCTCCAGAACTGGGATGCAAACTATGGCCACTGGGTAGTTCGTGGATTTAGGATTCAACCTTGATGAACAGGGCTATGATGGCTGGAAGTGGGGCTCTGGTACAGGAGACAGTGTGCATCGTCTTGTTGCTGTCATCCATAACACCAGCATTTCAAGGGACCAAGGGTATTACTGAGTCCAGTTTTTCAGAGGCTCCGGCATCAGAAATGAGTAAAGGAGCCTTCATGGTCTTCCTAGGCCTGACCTTGAGCTGAGCATGTCTTGCTAGAAGACCTGACACCTGGGTCCCTGTATGTTGATGTCATGGCAGAATACACACCCATGTTCTGGCTTTTCCCCCAAGGAACATGCTGGAGGGGGCATAATGGCAGAGGTAGCCTCCCCCCATTCTCTGCACTTTGGGGATCCCTACAGAATGGGTGTGGGAACTTGTTTAAAGGCGGCTGACAGTAGGCATTGGCTTATAGCTGGTATCTGGTTATGCTGGTGGGTTTTAAGAGAGCTCAGCGATAACTATTTCAGGATGGAGGATCTTCTTTAAGTCAAGGTGGTCTTGGTTGACTTCTGTTGGGCTTGTTTGGCAAGGTTTTAATCAAGTGGTTGCCTAGAACCTGGTTGTTTGAAAACTCCAATCATTGAACGTTAAGTGCCTACTGTAAGTGACCAAGACTAATTTGTCCTGGCTCAAAGTGGTGTCAAGCTGTAGTGGCCATCCCTCAGGGACTTCTGATGCCATGTTTCATCTCTCTAAGCCTTAAAGCCTATTTTTATGTAATTCATGTGCTCGGATTGGTCTTGGAAAAATAAGCAAAAGAACAAAAGTCCTCTAGCAACATCATGGCCCCATATACGTTTCCAAGTCAGCAGGCATGGGTGAGCTGGGTTAGGGTAGGCTTGGAAGAGGGCAATAGAGAGCAGGTCCTTGGTTTCCTGAGAAATTTTTTGCTCACTTTGGGGTCCAAAGAATATTCCTTTTATTTTGAGAAGGCCCATTGACAAGGCAATGATGGAAAAGTAAATTTTTGAATATTTATGGTAACTAGAGAAGTTTGTTTCTTCCCGGCATTCTAAAGGTTTGCAACTTAACTGCAGATACCTGGCCAAGTCAACCTCACATAGTTTGTTTTTTGTTTGTTTGTTTGTTTGTTTTTGAGACAGAGTCTCCCTCCATCATCCAGGCTGGAGTGCAGTGGTGCAATCTCAGCTCACGGCAACCTCTGCCCCCTGGGTTCAAGTGATTCTCTTGCCTCAACTTCCCGAGTAGCTGGGACTACAGGTGTGTGCTACTACACCCAGCTACTTTTTTGTGTTTTTAGTAGAGATGGGGTTTGACCATGTTGGCCAGGCTGGTCTTGAACTTGTGGCCTCAAATGATCTGCTCACCTTGGCCTCCCAAAGTGCTGGGATTAGAGGCGTGAGCCACTGCACCTAGCCCCAACCTCACATACTTTGAATATGTTTTTTGGGCAAGGGATGGGCGAGGCACTAGTCCACATGTGTGCTAAAGACAGGGCCCAGGAAAAACCGTGAGTCAGGACACCAGCTCCTCTGAGTGGCTCTGTGAGTTGAAAATGATCAGAAGTGAGTGAGGGTCTCTTGTGACGACCATGATTAGGGTCACCAAGGCAAGATCTGGGCCCTGGCAAGAAAAAGTAGGGGTGGATGTTGGATGGCTAAAAGTATTCACCTGGGATTTGCATGGCTATGAAACACAGGTGGATCCCAGTTTTTCTTCTGGATTTCTCTTGTCTTGCTGGCCCCTGCCTGATTCTGGGCAGTTCAGTTTTAGTTGGAGTTTCCTGTTTTCTTTTTAGAGATGGGATTTCACCATGTTGGCCAGGATGGTCTTAATTTCCTGACCTCTTGATCTACCTGCCTTGGCCTCCCAAAATCCTGGGATTACAGGCGTGAGCCACCGCACCCGGCCCCTCTGTTTTCCTTCTTTACAAAGACACCAGTCCTTGGTGGGTATGATCGAATACCAGCGAACTCCCATAGTGGGTATCTTCCAGATTGTTTTGGATGGAAGACCTGCACTTCAAAAGAGGAACGTAACCATTTAGCTGTGCTTCTGGTATAATCTGGATGAAGGACACCTACCTAGGATAGTTTTGGTTGCAAGAAGCTGGATGAAGTTCCATGTCCAGCTACCTAAGTGAGGATGAAACCAAAGGCTTCCAGTTCGGGGGGCCGGGAGCAGTGGGGTGTCTAGCAAGGGTTACAGGGAGCAGTCAAGGACCTCTGCGGTTATGCTCTTGGCAGCAATGGGGCACCTTAGAAGCAGGGACTCATCTGTGCTGTCTATCCATACTGGTGTGTCCCTGAGTTCAGAAGACTCCCTGATATCCTGTAATCTGATGTGGCAAGGATTACAGTAACTCGCAGTTCCACAGGTAGCCAGATCCTTTCTGCCTGAGGTCTTAGGGCAGAGGGTTAAGTTTGGATTTCTGGTGGATGACATCACTTTTGATGATTGGGAGGGGAATAGGAAAGGAGTATCTACTTTTTTTTTTGAGACAGAGTCTCACTGTCACCCAGGCTGGAGTGCAACGGCATGATCTTGGCTCACTGCAACCTCTGCCTCTCGGGTTCAAGTGATTCTCCTGCCTCAGCCTCCTGAGTAGCTGGAATTACAGGCATGAGCCACTATGCCTGGCTAATTTTTATATTTTTAGTAGAGACGGGGTTTCACCATGTCGGTCAGGGTGGTCTCGAACTCCTGACCTTGTGATCTGTCCGCTTTGGCCTTCCAAAGTGTTGGGATTATAGGCATGAGCCACTGCGTCTGGCCCCAGGAACATCTATTAAGCAAAGGAATGTGCCATGGTTCCCCTGGGTGATTTGTCATTTGGCTGGCTAGTATGTGTGTTGGGGGGAGGTGCACATAGGTGAATGTGTGTGTGTGTGTGTGTGTGTGTATGTGTGTGTATGATGTGTAAATGTGGGGGACGTTCAATGAGAGGTGGCCCAGAGCACTTGTATAGGAAGCAAACTGACCACCCCAGGCAACGCCTGCTGTTCGGGCTCGTCAGGAAGTCAGGAAGAGGTAGAGCTCTATTAACCTGGCATCTCCTGCCCTGTTCCTCTACGGATAAAAATAAAAAATAAAAAAGTGGGCTGAGTCTGCCTGGTGGGACAAGCACCAACACAGACATGCCTGACTTCCCACCGAAGGACAACCTCTGCCAGCGTGCGCACTGGGTCACCTTCTCGAATAAGAAGGATCCAGGGGTCAGAGCCATGCAGGAAATGGGATGAAGGCACCAGACCCATACACCGAAGCAGCAGCTGTGGCTGGAGTCCAGCCTTCTCAAGAGCCTGCTACAGTGGAAGAGAGCCTGGGGAAGCTGCCAGCTACTTGGGTTAGTCCCATTGCTTTCGGAAGGGACTGTTCAGCCGCTCCTGGAGAGATGCAGAAGATGGGCTCTTTCTGGTCAAGGCACACATATGTGTGTCTGGGTCACACATACCTGGACTGGTGCAGCTACGATGCAGCTGATGGGCTTGGCAACTGGCCCCCACTTGCCAGCAGGGACCCCAAGAAGGAGCTGCAATATCTCCAGCTATTTTAGGACCAATGCAGAAGACATTTGTATTGCCACAGTCTGAGGAACAGTATGTCACAGTACATAAGGTACATAAAGTGTGTTGGAGATGGCCCAGATCAAATTCATCAAACTGAAACTTGATTTCTTTTGGGCTAAAGATCTCTGTGTACAGTCACCATCTCAGTGCAGCTTCTGTAGGCCCTGGTGGGTCCAGTCATACCAATTCCACATCCGTAGCACCTTCTGCTAGCCACCTCCAGGACATTAAGATACATTTCCGGCCATTTCTGGACCCAATGCAAGGATAGAGACTGACTATGCAATAAACAAATGACAGATTAAAGGAGACAAAAATTACTTTCACAATGCACAAAGTACCAACAATGTAACATCTTAGTAAATGTGTCTGTAGTCTGTATGTCTGAATTGATTATTTGTGTTCAGTGGCCCAGGCCTATTTTATGGTGATTATACCACAAACCACTCCACACCCCAAAGCATAAGGCTACATTATGGTTGGATGAGACACCTCTAAGTAACATAAAATCCCAATGAGTTCAATAATCATTTGCATGCCCCTGATTAAAATTATCAAGCAAATTAACCCTAACATCATGGAATGTTTCTAATTAAAATTACACTGGAACAGGCTGGGTGCGGTGGATCGTACCTGTCATCCCAGCGCTTTGGGAAGCCAAGGCGGGCAGATCACTTGAGGCCAACCTGGCCAACATGGTGAAACCCTGTCTCTACTAAAATACAAAAATTAGTTGGGCACAGTGGCATATGTCTGTAATCCCAGCTTCTTGGGAGGCTGAGGCAGGAGAATCGTTTGAACCTGGTAGGGGGAGGTTGCAGTGAGCCAACATAGCACCACCGCACTCCAGCCTGGGTGACAGAGTGAGACTCTGTCTCAACAAACAACAACAACAACAAACAAAGAAAAGAAAAGAGAAGAAAATTATGTTAAAACAGTCCAGGCCGAGTGCGGTGGCTCACAGCTATAATCCTAGCACTTTGGGAGGCTGAGGTGAGTGGATTGAGGTCAGGAGTTCGAGACCAGCCTGGCCAACATAGAGAAACTCTGTCTCTACTAAAAGTAAAAAAATTAGCCAGGCATGGTGGTGGGCACTTGTAATCCCAGCTACTCGGGAGGCTGAGGCAGGAGCATCCCTCAAACCTGGGAGTTGGAGGCTGCAGTGAACCGAGGTTGCACCACTGCACTCCAGCCTGGCCAACAGAGGGCCACTCCATCCCCAAAACAAAACAAAACAAAACAAAACCCCTCAGCCCAATTTCTTTTTTTAATTTTTATTTATTTTTTATTATTTTAATGTTGGAATTGCTTTTATTGGGGTGGATGCCCATGGTCAGGTTAGTGTTCTGTGCTCTAAGAGATGCCAGCAGCCTGCCACCTCCACCTGCCACCCACTGGGGTTAGTGGAACATGCAAAGCTCAGAGGGTGGAGGCAGGGGTGGAAACAGCCCAATTTCTAACTGGCATTTCAGATTAACCCTTTTATGCCTGAGGTTGCAATTTTTCGAATTTTTGCAATCAGATGTTGGTGACGACCTTGAGCAGTAGGTTATAAATAACTCCCACAGACTGAGTGTTCCAATAATGGAACACTAGGCATAAATGGGCTAAGGTCTATCACTGACTACTTTAACAAATATTATCTCTAAAGACATCTTGATTAAATCATAGGACAAATTATGTCACAGAAAATATTTATAAACATGGCTATTTGCCAAGCTATCTTAGGACCAAAAAATTAGTTCTGCATTTTTGTATTATTTATATTTTCTGAATAAAATCTGTCATGGAACTTTATAAGTCTCTGACTTAGCAGAATTGGCCACACATATACAGTCATATGCTGAATTATATATAAAACCGAACATTTGCACATTTGATTTATTTTATCATAAAAGTAACATAAAATTGGCAATTCTACCCCTGAATTAATGATTCCCTCCTCATAAAATAATGAATGCCCTGAGTCAGTACTTACACCATCTCTGCATAACCTGATTTATTTTTTTGTTTTTGATGCCCTTCTGATTCTTGTAATTGGGACCTGCAAAACCATAAACATTTGATATACTGCAGACCTTCTCCAGATCGATACAGATTGGACCTTGATTTTACTTTTAAAAATTACTCCACTTCATTAAGTAATAAAATATTTTTATAAAAATATTTCAAAAAGCAAATTAAGCCTTCAAATATTAAACTCAAGTACATATACCCAGATATTCATGCACTAACAAAATTGTAACACGTTTTGTGAAATTCAAATTGGTGCAATTAAAATGGAACCAATCACTTGTGGTGGAGGTGGGAGGAGGAACAGTAAGAGGGGAAGGGGCTGGATTCTGAGCCCTAAGATAAACCAGGCATCCTTCCCAGACCTCCCACCTACCTACCAGTATTCTTTTCTTTCTTTAAAAATCAGTAGAGAGATTTGCACCAAATGACAGTCTCTGTCTTTCCAATGGAGAAAGAAAACATTTTACGTGTACAACTTCCAAGTTTACAATAATTGAGATTCCTGATTTATTGATTCTTTCAGGTCTCTGCTTCTCTGAGGCTAAGGAATATTTATGCCTTCTTCCACATGCTCTCTTTGCTCTTGGCTGAGTCATCCGTGAGGCTGGATCACTTTGCCCTTTTGCCAGGCTTGGAACCAGCATCTCAGTCACCACTGTAAAGTTGCAACGAGGCGGCAGATTCATATTTCACCTTTAATTTTTCCTTCTGCCAACCTCCGTGTTCTCTCCCTCTCTCTCTCCTCTCTCTCCCTGTTTTTTCATCTCTCTTCTCTCTCGGTCTTCTCACTCTCTCTCTTCCATCATCTAGCCTTTACCCCAGTCCCACCTGCGAAGTCCATGTACTTTGCCCAAGTCTTACAAGGGCACCTCCTAATTCTGTGGTGGCAATTGTATAGAATATGAGGGTAGAAACCAAGCAAGTCACAAAGAGTTTTTTTTTTTTTTTTTTTAAGACAAAGTTTCACTCTTTCAACCAGGCTGGAATAAAGTGGCACGATCTCAGCTCACTGCAACCTCTGACCCCTGGTTCAAGCAATTCTCCTGCCTCAGCCTCCTGAGTAGCTGGAATTATAGGCACACACCACCATGCCAGGCTAATTTTTGTATTTTTGGTGGAGACAGCGTTTTGCCATGTTGGCTAGGCTGGTCTCAAACTCAAACTTTCTCCATGTTGGCCAGGCTGGTCTCAGTGATCCATCTGCCTCAGCCTCCCAGTGAGCCACCACACCCAGCTTATTTTTATTTTTAATTCTTTAAACTTTTATTTGAAGTTCAGGAGTTCAAGTGCAGGTTTGTTACACAGGTAAATTTGTGTTGTGGGGGTTTGTTGTATAGATTATTTTATCACTCAGATATGAAGCCCAGTATTACCCATTAGTTGTTTTTCTTGATCCTCTCCCTTCTCACCTTCCACCCTCCACCGTCCACCATCCACCCTCCGCCCTCCAAAAGGCCCCAGTGTGTGTCGTTCTCCTCTATGTGTTCATGTGTTCTCATCATTTAGCTCCCACTTATAAGTGAGGAAGTGCAGTATTTGGTTTTCTGTTCCGGTGTTAGTTAGCTAAGGATAATGTCACAAAACCTTTTCTTTAAAAAATAAATTTTGTTGTGTGTATTTCCGATTTATAACAAATGTTATGGGATACATATAGATGGTAATGTGGTTGCCATAGTGAAGCAGATTCACATAGCCATCATCTCACATCGTTACTTTCTTTTTGGTGACAAGAGCAGCTGAAGTCTACTAACTTAACAGAAATCTCTAATACAAAGAGTTTTATTAACTTTAGTCCTGAGGTTGCACATTAGATTTTTTTTTTTTTGAGACAGAGTTTCACTCTTGTTGCCCAGGCTGGAGTGCAATGGCGCAATGTCAGCTCACCGCAACCTCCACCTCCCAGATTGAAGCGATTCTTTTGCCTCAGCCTCCTGAGTAGCTGGGATTACAGGCATGTGCCACCATGCCTGGCTAATTTTGTATTTTCAGTAGTAGAGATGGGGTTTCTCCATATTGGTCAGGCAAGTCTGGAACCCACGACCTCAGGTGATCCACCCGCCTTGGCCTCCCAAAGTGTTGGGATTACAGGTGTGAGCCACTGCACCCAGCCTGCACATTAGATTTATAACCTTGTTCATGCTACATATCCCACAAAGACTGAAGATAGTTTTTTTTTAAATTTTTGAGACGGAGTCTTGCTCTGTCACTTGGGCTGGAGTGCAGTGGCACAATCTTGGCTCACTGCAACCTCCGCCTCCCAGGTTCAAGAGATTCTCCTGCATCAGCCTCCCCGATAGCTGGGACTATAGGCATGTGCCACCACACCAGGCTAATTTTTGTATTTTTAGTAGAGCCAGGATTTTGCCATGTTGGCCAGGCTGGTCTTGAACTTGTGACCTCAGGTAATCCGCCCACCTCAGCCTTCCAGAATGCTGGGATTACAGGTGTGAGCCATTGTGTCCAGCCTGAAGATTGTTTTTTTATATCTTGAAGTAATAAGGTTAAAATAGTAAGTGTTCTGAGAATCTACTATGTACAAGTTCCATGTGTTATCTGGAACAAGTTCACCTATATTATTTCTGATTCTAAAACAAAAGGGAAATGCTTTATTTCATCAAATCTAAGACACTTTGATCGTAACAATTGGCATTATTTTATGCCATATTAAGAGAAAAGCCCTACCAACTATATTGTAACCTGCCATGGATCGCCAATTGCATCCTAATTTTAGTAATGTTAAAATGTTACGAATAAAAGGTGTGTTGGCTGGGGGCAGTGGCTTAAGCCTGTAATCCCAGCACTTTGGGACGCCGAGATGGGCAGATCACCTGAGGTCGGGAGTTCAAGACCAGCCTGACCAACAAGAAACTCTGTCTCTATTAAAAACACAAAATTAGCCAGGCGTGATGGTGCACACCTGTAATCCCAGCTACCTGGGAGACTGAGGCAAGAAAATCGCTTGAACCTGGGAGACAGAGGTTGCAGTGAACCAAAATTGCACCATGGCGCTGCAGCCTGGGCAACAAGAGTGAAACTGCATCTCAAAAAAAAAAAAAAATACTATTGAAAAAAAGGTGTGTCTTGGAAATGATGTTGAGAAATTTTATAGGGGAGGAAGCTGGAGCTTAGAGAAGCTAATGTGGCCAGAACAACAGAGCTACGAAGAAGCAGAGATTTTAGACCACTCTCAACCTCTCCAGAGGTTTGAAGGCTTTTCTTTTCCTGAGTGGTTTCTTCTTTCCTGCCTGCCTTTTGTCAGGAACCGATGGTAAGCCTTCTGTCTGGAAACACGTTGTCCCCTTTAAATTACCCAGACTTCTACCAGAGCTAAAACAACAGGCTTTTTGAGACGGCTTCCCCTCTTCATGGAGCCTAATTATAGAAACTATCCATTCCGCTGTTGCTGCATTATTTTTCACAGTGGTAGGGTCACAGGGGAAGCAGTGGGAGTTAGTGATGGCTATGAAACCTTCCCCTTCGCCCCCATGGCTCTCTGCGTCTGAGGCACCCGGGGACAGCCACCGTACGGATGAGTGGTTTAATAAAAGCTGATTTAGGGAGCTGGTCCTGCGGGGGGAAGTCTCCCCATGCCTCTCCTCATCAGATCTTGCTTTTTTCTGTCGAAATTAGTTGCCCCTCTGATTGCTAACTTAATTTTACTCCTTAGGCTTTGAAGTTTCATTTCCCTCTGAAATGATGCTCTCTGTAGCCTGAAGTGAACTCACAATTGCTAAGCCCACTTATGCAGTGTATTCATTTAGTGATTCACCCAGTATTTCCTGGACACCGATGACACACAGGTAGTCGGCTGGGCCCTGAGGGGGAAGCGCGACACATGCAATTCCTGTCCTCATTGCTGCTCGCAACCCTCGTGGGAGAGACAGACACCATCCAAGAAGCTCATAAATAAATGTAAAGTGACAACTGTGATAAGAGGCTCTCAGGAAAAGCAGTGGCAGAGACAAGTAGAGCTTCCTAAATATTCCATGAGCTGGGCATGGTGGCAAACACCTGTCATCCCAGATACTCGGGAGGCTAAGCCAAGAGAATTGCTTGAACCCATAAGTCTGAGACCAACCAGGGCAACATAGGGAGACCTCATCTCTTTTTTTTTTTTTTTTGAGACAGAGTTCTGCTCTTGTTACCCAGGCTGGAGTGCAGTGGTGCGACCTCCACCTCCTGGGTTCAAGCAATTCTTCTGCCTCGGCCTCCAGAGTTCTGGGATTACAGGCATGCATCACCCCACCTGGCTAATTTTGTTTTTTTAATAGAGATGGGGTTTTGCCATGTTGGTCGGCTGGTCTCAAACTCCTGACCTCAGTGATCTGCTCATCTTGGCCTCCCAAAGTGCTGGGATCCCATCTCTTAAAAATAACTAACTATTCTATGTACTCTCCACCATTTCCCAATCCCTTTTACCGTTTAGGTTGAGGCATGTGATCAGTTCTGGCAAGGACCTTGAGTGAGTGTGATTTGTGTCACCTACAAGGAAGCACTTTAAGAGCTGGTGTGCTTCTGTCAACCTTCTCGTGCTCTGTGTTGGCGACATTGGGCATGGTGTGTTGCCAGGTGGCCAGCGTAACTACAAGTGAAGGAGGCCTCCCCAAGCCACGTGGAGGTCAGCAGAAATCAGCCTCTGTGTGCTTGCTCACTGGGATTGCAGGTTTGACTCAGTGACTGCTGGTAAGGATCTGAACTAATACAGAATCACTTATTCCTAGGAAGGAAAACAGGGAAAGAAAGAATCAGGCAAAAGTCCAAGAAAGGCATCTTCAGAGAAATGATGTCTAAGCTGGGATGCAAAGAAAGAGTGGGAGTCCACTTGGAGAGCAGGGTGGGGAGGAGCATTCCAGGCAGACTGGTGGCATGAGCAAAGGCCCTGGGGTCTGAGGGTGCAGAGCATGCTTGATGGCGTGGATGAAGGGCAGAGAGATGGGGGAGTGCAGCCTGAGGGGCTCCTCTACTCTCCAGCTCATCTGAGACAAAGCCTGGTGTCCAAGCCACATACTGGAATGCCACTGCTTCCCAAGTCCCACTGCATAGCTGTAGGCTGCTGGAGGGGTCACCCAGGCTTAGCATGGGTAGTCAGCTCTGCTCTTCTCCTCTCACCCCTTACAACCAGCCCACAGCTACCTGGGCTCTGTCTAGCTCATGGTCTGCCCCTCTGTGTTGCCCCGTCTGGCTCTGCTCATAATAGAGGGTCCTGGGGAGGGGGCAGGAGTCTTAGGAAGCTCTTACCCAGTGTTACTGGGGATGGAACCCACCTGAGTGCTGTGGAGGGAGGCAGGGGACAGCTGGGCAAGAGGATCGGGATCAAATGAGAGGACCACAGTGAGGACCACAAGGTATAAGGAAGAGACTTGGGGGTGGTAGCCTTGAGGGTTCTGGACGGCTAGTCTGACCTGAGTCCCCTTCTCAGAGGGTGCCATACCTTATGCCTGTGATGCAGCAGCCTGGGTTGCCCAGTCCACGTTTCTGAGGTGCCCAGAGTCCCAAAGCGGGCACTGGAGGCTGGGTAGGCACTTCCTACCTCCCAAACTGTGGCTGTGGTCTGCACCTGCCCCTTAGTTTGGCCAAGCCCGCCTCTTCCGTCTCCCTGCAGATAGCTTTGCCTGTCTCACACCTGCTCAAGACCCTGCGGAGAGCTCCCCTTTCAGCACAAACACAGCCTGGTGTCCAGGGACTCAGCTCTGGGCTCTGACTACCTTCCCATCACTCCTCTTCCCAGTCCTGCCCTCAGCTGCACCTAACAACTATTTCCATCCTTCGTTGGCCCAAATATCAACCCTCTAGAGCAGGACAAGACTGTTCACCACACAGAGGAGGCATCAGAGCAGATTCGTGTTGGCCTAATCAATATCCAGCCCCACTTTTGCCTTCACACGAGGACCCTGATTGAGTTCCATGCAGCAGTGTGCCCAACAGAAGATGCTGACTGCTGAAACTTTCCAATTCCTTGACTTCCAAGACAGCCTCTCACTGGGAGCTCTTCCTGCTTGTTGAGTAATTTGAATTCTGAGACTGCTTGGTGGAGACGTGGGGTCTTGAGTGTTGCTCCTGGGTTTCCACGCTCGGCTTAGTGCTCTTCTCTGTCTCATACAGTGCCTGTCATTTCTCATCCGTGTTAGAATTTCTATCACCTCTATACTGCCAACCCTCTAATACATATCTTCAGTCCTTATACGGCTTCTAAGTTTCAAAAAATTACTCTGCAAACTGTGGCTTGCACCTCTAGCTGCCCCAAAGACACTGCCATGTGGTGAACCACCCAGGATGACTTATGTGCCCTCGGGTCCTGGCTCCTGCTCGTTCTTCAGTCTGACACCCTGTCTACTCAATCCAGAGGCACGGGACTTCCCACGCCACGCCATGATGCCTCATCCCTCTGAGTTGTGAGACATACAGCCTGAAACTCCCTTCCACTTCTTTCTTCTCTGCCTCATTCTTACTCATCCTCAATGCCCAGCACAGGTGTCACATCTGTCAGGAAGCTTTACCTGCCCGTTGTCCTCAGGCAGAGCTAGGTGCCCTTCTTCTGGGCAACACCTCTATCATAGCACGTATTACAGCACATTGACTCCAAGGCATCTGTTCATGTGTTCCTCTCCTCTGAGACTGTCCCTGAGCATAGAGATCATGTCTGGGTACCTCAAGCCCCTACCTAGCACAGTGTCTGGGGCGGAGGAGACACAAGCTATCCCCTTCTGGACTCCTTCTTGTGGTGTCACGACACAGCTCCTGGTCGCTCAGCCAGCTATGAAGCGTTTCTATTTTTCACAATCAAAGGTATCTTAGTTGATGCATTTAATAAAGATGTTTGAATTAAACTGAGCTCCCTATCATCTTAAGATATTTGAAGACAACTTCCTGGCTTTCTGAGCTTATATTCTTCCATGTCAACATGGCTATCTACACCCCACCTGCCACCTCCCAAGCTCTTTATTTTTATTCAACTGAACGAATGAATATTGATCAAGTTGAATTGAATGTGTACATCTCACATGAGGAACTGAGCAATCACTATGCAGTCAAACCTACTCCTTCCTTGGGAGCTTTGACAGAAATCTCTTGGTTGGGAGATGGGCTCACATGTGTTCTCAAAGGAAGCTCTAAGAACCTTCTGCTGCTGGATCATCTGGGTGATATTGAAAGTACAGATTCCCAGGCCTATCCCAGATTTACTGGGGCAGAATCTCTGGAAGCCAGGCCCAGTACTCTGCATTTTTACAAGAACCCTAGGATATTATAGTGAACATTCGGATTTGAGAACCACTTGCAGAAGAAAGTAAAGATGAGGTTCATGAGCCTCTGACTCTGTGAGCTCTGGGGTCGGTGCTGACCTCTGTGTTCTGGGTTTCTTCATGTCCCAAATGATGACAATACCGGAACCTTCTGCCTATTGAGGTTCCAGTGGGATAACATAAAGTCACTTTACAAAGTACCAACTAATCTTTGCATGCCATCTGTGGGTATTGCTCTAAGGTAAGTTCTGCTTATTTAAGTCTGTTTTTGTCTTAGATGTACTCCCTGAGAGCCCAGAACAATTTCTATGACATAGCAGATGCTCAATAAATATTTGTGAATGAATTAATTTTTCACTGTGTATTCCCAGCACAATGTCAGGCACATGGTAGATGCTTAAAAATACCTGTTGAGCTGAGCGTGATGGCTCATGCCTGTAATCCCAGCACTTTGGGAGGCCGAAGTGGGTGGATTACCTGAGTTGGGAGTTTGAGACCAGCCTGACCAACGTGGAGAAATCCTATCTCTACTGAAAATACAAAAATTAGCCAGGCATGGTGACGCATGTCTGTAATCCCAGCTACTTGGAAGGCTGAGGCAGGAGAATTGCTTGAACTGGGGAGGTGGGAGGTTGTGGTGAGCTGAGATCATGCCATTGCACTCCAGCCTGGGCAACAAGAACAAAACTCTGTCTCAAGAAAAATAAATTAATTAATTAAAAATACTTGTTGAATGGATACTCCTCAGGCCAGCACACCTGCTTATAATCTCCTTAACACTTTGGCCTGAAGGCTGATACTTTGCCTAACACATCACATGTTGAACTGAGGGCAGCCTCAGCCTAACAGCCCTGCTAACAACCCTGTGAGTGAGGCAAGAAATGGCTTCTTCCCCAGCTGAACCTTCCAATGAGACCACAACCCCAAATGACACCTTATTTAAAAAAATTTTTTTTTTTGTTTTTATTGTTGTTGTTTTTGAAACAGGGGCTCACTCTGTTGTCCAGGTATCACTCAGCCTCTCAAAATGCTGGGATTATAGGCATGAGCCACTGCACCTGGTCAACACCTTGATTACAATTTTGTGAAACACCCTGAAACTGAGGACCACCTAGGCCATGCATGATCTTCTGACCCACAGAAACTGTGAGATTAAAAATGTGGCTAGGCATGGTGGCTCACGTTTATAATCACGGTGCTTCGGGAGGCTGAGGCTGGTGGATCACCTAAGGTCAGGAGTCCGAGATCAGCCTGGCCAACATGGTGAAACCATCTCTACTAAAAATAAAAAATTTAGCCGGGCATGGTGGTGGCATGCACCTGTAATCCCAGCTACTTGGAGGCTGATGCAGGAGAATTACCTGAACCTGGGAGGCAGAGGTTGCAGTGAGCCGAGATTGTGCCACAGCACTCCAGCCTGAGCAACAGAGTGAAACTCTATCTCAAAAAAGAAACAACAACAAAAAGAAATCCATAAAATTAGCTCAGATTACAAGGAGGAAGGGTTATTATAAGGATGAGGCACCTCTGAGACAGCCACAAGCAGAATACATTCTGGCAGGTCCCAGCCTCTCTTTCTCTCTTCCAACTCTCTTGCCTCCTGCCTATCTCTCTCTTTCTGTCCCTTGGCCTGCAGAATCACAGCCTCTCCCTCCCCGCATTTGCCCCAGGCTCCTCTTGGCAGCTGGGGAGCTTGGCCCTGCGTGTGGTGCTGACTCCACTCCACTCCATATCACCTCCTAGCTGCACTGCCGGCAAGCCGGCTTTCCAGCATCAGCAACTTCACCCCTCCAACTCCTGCACTCACTTCCACATCCCAGGAAGAAAGTGACTGGTCCACTTTGGGTCAGGGCTAATCCATGGACAGTTAGGGTGTGAGCACAGTAGAGGGATCTTCTGTGCACTGGATTGCCTACCTAAGCTGAGCTGGGAAGGAGAAGAGCATACCCATCTGATTAAAAAATAAATCCAGTACACTTCTACAAAGCAGCGCTAAAGCTGAGCCCTCTTCCTCATGCCCAGAGCTGGCCTCCTTGAGTAAACTGTGTTTCATGTGTAACCATCAGTGCAGGGCTGTCTTCCAGTGCCTCTGTCATTATTGCCGTGTTACAATTCACACGTTTGTTGAGAATTAGAATGATGTGTTTGTTGATTAGTTGTCTAAAGTGTTCTTCCTTAGGGCTCATGGCTCTACAAATGATATTGGCTTGACCCCTGAATTAATTTCAAGAAGACCTGAGCTGGTAGGTGTTTTTTGCTTAGTCCTGGGAGACTATCCAAGCCCTGCCTTGACCTTCTTGGACCCTCCCTCCTTGGTAACCCGTTGGGTGCTCTGGGGAGAAATAGTTGCAGACAGCCAAGGGATCTCTGGGCTGTAAAGAGCAAGTGGTCAAGTATGTGACAGCACTGGTAGAGACGGCCACTCAGTGGGGTGCCTGACTAGGCTTAGGTGCCCAGAGAGAAACACAGTCCCATACTTGTTCTGAAGGAGCATGCTGACCTGTGAGAAAGGCACACACATACGTGATCTTCCCATCATCTCATGTGCCTCCCCCACTTTGCTGCTTTCTTTGTCATCACAGAATTTTGAAACTGACATGCCATGTAGCTTACTTGTTTATTTCATTTATTATCAGTCTCCATCCCACATACTGTAGGGTATATGCCCCATAAGGGCAGATTTTTTTCTTTCGTCTCTTTTATTCATGGTGGCATCCCTAGTGCCTAAGACAGGTGCAGAGTAGGTACTTAAGTATTAGTGGAATGAATGAATGAAATACTAGGAGTATGGCCAGACATGGCAGCTCATGCCTGTAATCTCAGCACTTTGGGAGGCCGAGGCGGGCAGATCATGAGGTCAGGAGTTTGAGACCAGCCTGGCCAACATGGTAAAATCCCATCTCTACTAAAAATACAAAAATTAGGGCTGGGCGAGGTGGCTTACACCTATAATCCCAGCACTTTGGGAGGCCAAGGCGGGCAGATCACCTGAGGTTGGAAGTTTGAGACTAGCCTTACCAACACAGAGAAACCCCATCTCTGCTAAAAATACATAATTAGCTGGGTGTAGTGGTGCATGCCTGTAATCCCAGCTACTTGGGAGGCTGAGGCAAAAGAATCCCTTGAACCTGGGAGGCAGAGATTGCAGTGAGCCAAAATCGTGCCATTGTACTCCAGCCTGGGCAACAAGAGTGAAG
>PVKP010035798.1:0-13442 GCA_004027715.1 Plecturocebus donacophilus | reverse complement strand
GGGATTACAGGCGTGAGCCACCGCGCTCAGCCAGGGAGAGAAGGTTCAAGCCAGATCCTGGGGTATGGTGGGTGGAGGGGGAGAGTGGTAGGGAGCAGAAGGGAGGAGCTACATTTGTGAGGTTTGGCGAGATTGCCTCGGTCCCTTTGGTTAATTCTGCCCAGTCAGTGGAGCCTCAGTTTCCTGTATGCGGTGGGTGGGAGCATGCTAGCCAATGGCTGTGGGACCTCGACCAGAGCCTTTCTTCACCATCCATCATCTCTCCCTCTCTCCTCCCCTCCCTAGCTTCAACAGCTGCAGGAGCACATCCCTATCAGGCCCAGAGAAGGCAGAGAGTGTGAGAAGATATACCACACACCACACGTTCGGCACTGTGGCCGAGGGGTCTTCCTGAGGGCTTCCAGGGCGGCCCACGTGCCCCTCCACCTCCTCCCTGGCCCAGGCTGCAGAGCCTGGGCTGGGACAGGCCCTGAGGTTTCTGGACCCTGAGAGAGATTAATTCTAGTTGAGGGTTGAGGGGTGGGTGTCCTAAGCCCAAAGCTTGCGCCAGTCTCTATCAGAAATAAATGTCCCCGATACCTCCCTGCCTGCCTGTGACATGCTACACCTGGGCAGTCTTTCTGGACCACTACCCCCGGCTCCTCCTTGGGGAGGTCCATAAGGGCATGTAGGACTGGGATGAGGCTCAGGATCCTAGGGCAGTTGTCACCTGGGGCAGGACAGGCCTCTGCCAGCCTCACTGTCCCTGCTGATAAATCACTCAACATTTATCATAATATTTCTGCTCAGTGCTCGGACTCCAGGGGCCAGAGATGTTTGAAGCTAGATGCTGCCCTCAAGGTGCTCACTGCTGTGGGGGAAGAGAGCAACACTACCACATTCAAGAGAAGGAGAGGGCACAGTTGTCAGGGAGATGGGCTGTTTGAGCTTCAGAGGCAGCATCTTGGGGAGGGGTGGCTTTGAAGAAGGAGCAGGACACCTGGGCCAGGCGGACCTCTGGAGGGTGCCAGGCAGGAGTAGCCACGCCTTGCTGATGGGCAGATGGGGAGGGTGAGGGATGGAGAGGAGGCGAGGAGACACCCTGTGCCACGTGGAGGGGCCCCGCCTGCTGGGGCAGGAGGTCAGGGAGGAGGGTGCTGGCTGGGTTCCCAGGCACCTGCCCCTGGGAGGTGCAAATGGCCCTAATGGAGTTATTAGGTGGAGCAGAGGCATCCGGTTCCTGCTGTGGAGGAAACGCTCCCTGAAGACACCAGGCTGGGAGAGGCAGGCAGGGGAGGGGGCAGACAGGCTGCCAACCTCTGTGGATAAGCCCTGGCCTCTCCAGAACCTTTTCAGAACAGCTATGAGTCCCGACCCTGGGGCTGGGTGACCCAAGACAGATCATTCACCCTTTCCGGGCCTCAGTTTCCCCTTACATAAAAAGCAAAGGTTAAGCCAGGCACAGGTGGCTCAAATCTGTAATCCTAATGCTTTGGGAGGCCAAGGTGGAGATTGCTTGAGGCCAGGAGTTCAAGTCCAGCCTGGGCAACATAGCAACACCCCATTTCTACAAAATATAAATACAGCCAGGCACAGTAGCACATGCTTGTAGCCCCAGCTACTCGGGAGGCTGAGGTTGGAGGATCTCTTGAGCCCAGGAGTTCTGGGCTGTAGTGCGCTATGCCAATCGGGTGTCCGCACTAAGTTAGGCATCAATATGGTGACCTCCCGGGACCAGGGGACCACCAAGTTGCCTAAGGAGGGGTGAACTGGCCCAGGTCGGACACGGAGCAGGTCAAAACTCCCGTGCTGATCAGTAGTGGGATCTTGCCTGTGAATAGCCGCTGCACTCCAGCCTGAGCAACATAGCAAGACCCCGTCTCTAAAAAAAAAAATTGTGTGTGTATATATATATATATATATATATATATATATATATACAAAAATTAAGGTCGGGCATGGTGGCTAAGGCCAGGCATGGTGGCTCACACCTGTAATCCCAGCACAGGCAGGAGAATCATCTGAGGTCAAGAGTTCGAGACCAGCCTGGCCAACATGGTGAAACTCCATCTCTACTAAAAATACAAAAATTAGCCAGGTGTGGTGGTATAAGCCTGTAATCCCAGCTATTGGGGAGGCTGAGGCAGGAGAATCACTTGAACCCGGGAGACGAAGGTTGCAGTGAGCTATCATGCCACTGCACTCCAGCCTAGGTGACAGAGTGAGACTGTTCTCAAAACAAAACAAAATAAAAATGAGCCAGATATGGTGGTGCGAACCTGTAGGCCCAGCTACTCTGGAGGCTGAAGTGGGAGGACCGCTTGAGCTCAAGAGGCTGCAGTGAGTTACAATTGCACCCCTGGACACCGGCCTGGGTGACACAGCAAGACCTTGTGTCTAAATTTTTTTTTTTTTTTGTAGCCCAGGCTGCAGTACAGTGGTGTGATATCGGCTCACTGCAACCTCCGCCTCCCAGGTCCCAGTTCAAGCAATTCTCCTGCCTCTGCCTCCCGAGTAGCTTGGATTACAGGTGCCTACCACCATGCCCAGATAATTTTTTTTTTTTTTTTTGTAGAAAAAAAGATATTTTAGTGGAGACAGGGTTTCACCATGTTGTTTGTCCAGGATGGTCTCCAACTACTGATCTCTTGATCCACCCACCTCGGCCTCCCAGAGTGCTGGGATTATAGGCATGAGCCACTGAGGCAGGTCTAAAATGAAAAACTTTTTCAAGGGCAGGTTGAACTGGGTGAACTCTAAGGCCCTGTATCTCACAAACTCTTGCCCACACCCTGTATGGGTCGGGCCCTGGCAGGAAACAGATGGCACGCTGTCTCACAGGGCAATTGAGAGCGTTAACAAAGGTGTGGGCAGCAATAGGGGACGGACAGGAGAGGGTGAGCTGGAACTCGGCTCCAGTGGGGCCCTGAGCACCCCTAGATCTGATGGCTGATGGGAGGGAGGGAGTGATGGTTCCAGGACCAGCAGGTAGTAGCCATTGGTGGGGGGCCCTGCAGGGGCCGGGGCTGTAGGTGAAAGGATGAAGCCACCAGAGGAAACAGGTCCCTGATCTCAGGCCAGTGCCTCCCCTGGCCACACCTCACCAGAAGCAAGAGAGCGCAAGGTCCGAGTGGTGCAGCCCCGGAGGCCAGCCTGCTGGGTCAGAGCCGCGCAGACGAGGCAATACGGATGTACAGAGGCACAGGCTGCTTTCATGCTGATCCAGTGGAATTAGATCATTCCTGCTTTTTTTTTTTTTCCCTTTTTTAGAGATGGGGTCTTGCTCTGTGGCCCAGGCTAGGGTATAGTGGCGCCTTCATAGCTCACTGCAGCCTTGAACTCCTGGGCTCAGGCGATCCTCCCACCTTGGCCTCCCAAAGTGCTGGGATTACAGGCACTACAGGCGCCTAGGTTTTTTGTTTGTTTGTTTGTTTTGTAGAGACAGGGTCTCGCTCTGTCATCCAGGCTTGAGTGCAGTGGCATGATCATAGCTCACTGCAGCCTCCTTGAACCCCTGGGCTCAAGCAATCCTCCCACCTCAGCCTCCCAAGTAGCTGGGATTATAGGTGCATGCCACCACCCAGCTAATTTTTTTAATTTTTCGTAGAGATGGGATCTCCTGCTATGTTGCCCAGACTGGTCTGGAACTCCTGCGCTCAAGGGATGCTCCCACCTTGGCCTCCCAAAGTGCTGAAATTACAAACATAAGCCACCATGCCTGGCCTCCCTTCCTGCCCTTCTGGTCTCCAGACGAGAGAGAGGACCGCTAAGTCCTGCCCAGACAGAGGGCTGCCGAGGCTGGGGTTCAGGCTGCGGGTGTGCCGAGGGGACTCTGCAGGGGCTGACCTGTGAGTCTTGGGGGACAGGGCAGTTTTGTTTTTTTTTTGAGATGGAGTTTCATGCTTGTTGCCCAGGCTGGAGCGCAATGGCGCGATCTCGGCTCACTGCAATCTCCGCCTCCCAGGTTTAGGCAATTCTCCTGCCTCAGCCTCCTGAATAGCTGGGATCACAGGCATGCGCCACCACACCCAGCTAATTTTTTTTTTTGGTTTTGCTTTTTAGACGGAGTTTCACTCTGTTACCCAGGCTGGAGGGCAATGTTGCAGTCTCGGCTCACTGCAACCTCCCCCTCCTGGGTTCAAGTAATTCTCCTGCCTCAGCCTCCTGAGTAGCTGAGATTACAGGAGCCCGCCACCACGCCCAGCTTAATTTTGTATTTTTAGTAGAAATGGGGGCATTTCTCCATGTTAGTGAGGCTGGTCTTGAACTCCTGACCTCAGGTGATCCCCCTGCCTTGGCTTCCCAAAGTGCTGGGATTACAGGCGTGAGCCACCGAGCTCGGCTGAGATGGAGTCTTGCTCTGTTGCCCGGATTGGAGTGCAGTGGCATGATCTCGGCTCATTGCAAGCTCTGCCTCCCGGATTCAAGGGATTCTCATCTCTCAGCCTCCCAAGTGGCTGGGATTACAGGAGTGTACCACAACACCCAGCTAACTTTTGTATTTTTATGAGAGAAGGGGTTTCACCGTGTGGCCCAAGTGGGTCTCAAACGCCTGACCTCAAGTGATCCCCCTGCCTTGGCCTTCCAAAGTGCTAGGATTACAGGCATGAGCCACCGCACCCAGCGGGGACAGGGCAATTTTGCCAGCTGGAGAAGGAGTAGCCCCTGAATGTCCCCTTCATCACCTCCTGCCTTTTCTTGAGGACATCTCCTCCCTGAAGCCCTCCTGGGTAGCCCTCCTACCCACATGCCTCAGGATGGGGAAGTGGGGAGTGTGGGGGTCCCCCTTGCTCCTCAGCCCCATTTGGAGTCATGTCCCATGTAGCCGAGCTCACAAGCCCTCCTCCACCCATCCATCCTGTGTCGCTGGCAATTGCTCCACCTGTCCGTCCTGTGTCACTGGCAATTGCTCCATCTGTCCGTCCTGTGTCACTGGCAATCACTCACACCCTGAGCCTGCACCCACTCAGCTCCCCTATGCTGGGCACCAGCCTCCGCCAGCTCTGATGGGGACTAATGACCCTCTTCCCTCCCCTCAGCTGCTTCTCATATGTCCTCGGCTCCCTGGCCGTCTGTGATGGGACATCCGGGAGGCCCCTCATGCCGACACGCTTCCCTGACAGCCGAGCCCAAAGCTGCCTGCAGCCCTGCACCTCGTCCCAGTTCCCTGGTGCTCCCATCCTCAGGCCCAGGCAACCTCTCTCCCTGACCACAGTCCCCCCGGCCACACACCACCCTGCTTTCTACAGCAGACACCACCTGCCCACAAAGCCTTAAGCCACTTCCTTGGGTCTCATCCAGTGCTGAGCCCAGAGCCCAATCTCAGGGGCTGGCAGGGAGCCTAGTACATGGCCTGTGGGAGTCTCAATGAAAACCCCAGCCATGCCAGGCTGGCTCCTCTGGGTTCTCTGGGGCCTGGAGGGAAAGGCCCTGGCCCCTTAAAGCTGCTGCCCATGTTCCCAGTGAAACACAGAGGGATCCTGAGAGTCCCCTGGGAGGGAAAATGGTGGTGCCCCAGTCCTGGCACCGTTGCCTGACCCGCTTGGGCCTCAGCCTCCTCACCCACAAAAACGACAGACAAGAGGGGGCTGGGCACAGTGGCTCATGCCTGTAATCCCAGCACGCTGGGAGGCCGAGGCAGGTGGATCACGAGGTCAGGAGTTCAAGACCAGCCTGAGCAACATGGCGAAACCCCATGATACGAAAATTAGTCAGGCGTGCTGGTGCGTGACTGTAGTCCCAGCTAATTGGGAGGCTGAGGCAGGAGAATCACTGGAACCCAGGAGGCGGAGGTCACAGTGAGCAGAGATCGCGCCACAGCGCTCCAGCCTGGGCGACAGAGCCAGACTCTGTCTGAAAAAAAGAAAAAGAAACGGTGGACAAGAGGCACCAGAAGCTCCTGTCCAGCTCTGGCCCTCCCTCGGTCACTTAGTTCTTCCCTGTTCATTCATTCATCCATTCACTCACTCACTCACTCATTCATTCCCACACTCTGCAGTCACTGACTTCAGCTAGCCATGCTCAGTGCTAAGACATAGATTCCTGGCCATCAAGGCCAGTCCATCTCAGTGGCACCTAGACATGCACAGAGATGGCCAGGTAGCCTTTGAGGGACAGAGAGGCACACCCTGCCTCCTAATCCCATCTGGAGGCTGCGTGGAGGAGGGGCACAGGCATGGCCTTGACGGATGGGTAAGGGGCTGGGAGAGCATTGGGGGTATTCCAGGGGGCAGGCACAGAGCTGGAGGCTCTGCCGGAATCACGCACAGGGCGACAAAGGCTGGAGGGTGACACTGATCCTCCACAGACCGAAGGGTGTGGCCACAGCAGCCCACTCAGCAGCCCAGCTCTTTTTCTTTTTTTAGACGGAGTCTCCCTCTTGTCACCCAGGTTGGAGTGCAGTGGCGCAGTCTCGGGTCACTGCAACCTCCACCTCCCGGGTTCAAGCGATTCTCCTGCCTCAGGCTCCCGGGTAGCTGGGATTACAGGTGCCCACCACCACGCCCAGCTAATTTGTGTATTTTTAGTAGAGACGGGGTTTCACCATGTTAGCCAGCCTGGTCTCAAACTCCTGACCTCATGATCCACCCACCTCAGCCTCGAAAAGTGCTGAGATTACAGGCGTGAGCCACTGCACCCCACCAAGCAGCCCAGCTCTTAAGGGGACAGCCTGGGAAAACAGACTTGGGGACAATGATCTTGAGCCATGAAATGATGTCCAGTGCCCCCCGTGCCGCCTGACGTCAGCCTGATAAATGGACAAACAGCCGGGAGGCGGGGCACCTGTGTCCCTCTGTGTCCTGTCTTTCCCATGCCCCTCTCCTGTGTCCCTCTGTGTCCTGTCTTTCCCCATGGCCCCCTGCTGTGTCCCTCTCTTTTCCCTCTTTCCCCATGCCCCTTTTCCCCCCTCTCCTGTATCTCTCACTCTGCCTTTTTTCCTTGTTTTGAACTCTGACCCACCATGGGAACTCGGCTCACTTCCTAGGGGGAAGCTGTCTGGACTGGCCCAGAGATGGGCACCCCCGTTTCTCCATAATCACAAGATAAAATCGGAAAGCTGGCTTCAGTTCCAGGGCTGGGCTCAGTGAGGAAGGGGGAAAGAAAAGCAGAAATGAGAGTGGGGAAAGAACAGGGGCGGGGTGTGGTGGCTTACGTCTGTAATCGCAGCAGTTTGGGAGGCTGAGGCACGAGGATCACTTGAGCCCAAGAGTTCAAGAGCAGCCTGGGCAACACAGCAAGACCCCATCTCTAAAAAAACATTTAAAAATTAGCTGGGCATGGTTGTGGGCATATGTGGTCCCAGCTACTCGGGAGGCTGAGGTGGGGGGATCGCTTGAGCCCAGCAGGTCGAGGTTGCAGCGAGCTATGATTGCGTCACTGCAGTCCAGCCTGGGCACAGAGCAAGACCCTGAGACCTTATCAGAAAGCCAGAAAGAGAGAAGAAAGGAAAGGAAGAGAGGAAAGAAAGGAAGGAAAGAAGGAAGAAGGAAGGAAGGAAGGAAGGAAGAAAGAAAAAAAGGAAAGAGGGCCGGGCACAGTGGCTCACGCTGGTAATCCCAGCACTTTGGGAGGCCGAGGCGAGGCGGATGGATCATGAGATCAAGAGATTGAGACCATCCTGGCCAACATGGTGAAACCCCGCCTCTAAAAAAAAGAAAAAAAGAGAAGAAGAGAGAGAGAGGGAAGGAAGGAAGGAAGGAGAGAGAAAGAGAGGAGTGAAGGAGAGAAGGAAGAAGGGAAAGAAGGAAGAAAGGAGAGGGGAGGGAGAAAAGAAAGGCAAAAGAACAAGTGGGTCTCAGGAGACAGAAACCATTCACAGCGCACCCCCCGAAGCCGGCAGATGCAGAGCGAGTCACCCCGGAGCCCCTCCCCTGCTGGCTGTGCCCAGCGCTGTCTCCACGCCCCAGCCCTTCTTCCAGACACCAGCTGTCCATTGCATCAGGAGCCCAGATGCCCCAAGGGGACCCCTGTTGGAAACCAGGCGACTTCCCACTCATCCACACAGTGTCTTGCACCCCGTCTTTGACATGGGAGCTGGGGCTCTCCTGAAAATGGGGGTTTACCTGAGGGGCCTGAAGACTTGGGCAGTGAGGGCTCTGAAGCCTCGGGGAGGGAATCAGCTTGTCTAAGAGTCTGGGGCAGCGGATGGGTGGGGGCAACCCAGTCCGATCCCATCATAGTAACCTTCCTGGGGTACATTTGCATTACAGGGTCACAAAAATGCAAGGGCTGGCCGGGCACGGTGGCTCACGCCTGTAATCCCAGCACTTTGGGAGGCCAAGGCGGGCGGATCACCTGAGGTCAGGAGTTGAAGACCAGCCTGACCAATGTTGTGAAACCCTGTCTCTACTAAAAATACAAAATTAGCTGGGTGTGGTGGTGTGCACCTGTCATCGCAGCTACTCGGGAGCCTTGGGCAGGAGAATTGCTGGAACCTGGGAGGCAGAGGTTGCAGTGAGCCGAGATCGCAACACTGCACTCCAGCTGGGCGACACCGAGAGACTCCATCTCAAAAAAAATAAATCAATCAAATACAAAATGAAGAGAAAGAATATCTCCTGACCACCCACGGCACAGGCTGTAATCTGTCTCTGCTGGGTTGAAGAGACCGAGGGAGACAGACGAGAAATGGGAACAGAGACCCGGAGACTCAGGTCCCCGCACAACAGCCATAGCAGCCATCCCTGGTCACTTCAGCCCAGCCCAGCCCAGGGAGCCCCAGCCCAGCAAAGCCTCATGCACAGTAGCAGTCTTAAGATGGGCCCTTGGGCGGGGCACAGTGGCTCACACCTGTAATCCCTTTGGGAAGCACTTTGGGAAGCTGAGGTGGGTGGATCACTTGAGGTCAGGAGTTCAAAACCAGCCTGGCCAACATGGCGAAACACTGTCTCTACTAAAAAACAAAAATTAACCAGTCATGGCAGTGCAGGCTGTAATCCCAGCTACTTGGGAGGCTGAGGCAGGGGAATTGCTTGAACTCGAGAGGCGGAGGTTGCAGTGAGCTGAGATCGCACCACTGTACTCCAGCCTGGGCGACAGAGAAAGACTCTGTCTCAAAAAAAAGAATCACTGGAGGAGGGAAGTGAGGGGTGGCTGGCCCGGGAGGTGGGGAGGGAGTCAAGGATCCCTAAGAGAGAGGCAGGGGTGTCCAGCTCTCCCACCTCTGCTGGGTGAAACTGCACAGCCTTTCTGGTGACGGAGCTGGTGCAGAGACCCTGCCCAGGACAACAGCCCTGCCTGGGATCCCCACCTCTCTGGCCCCAGCAGCAGCCCTGGGGGCTCCCTTATCTTCCCCCACTCCTATCCAGGCTTCCTCAGCAGGAGATGAGGCGGGATATTTCCACTCCCTTTCTGGAAGGTTCAGAAGGTTAATGAGAGCTAAGCACGTAAGTCCATTTAGAGGAATAAACTTCTCGGAAGAGAGGAACCTGGGTCTGGGCTGAAGGCCAAGGGCGGGGTGGGTGATGGCCCCTCTGGTCACAGAGCCTGTCCACCCGCTGCCCAGGGCCATGCCTCGGCCCCTCTGACCAGCCACTGAGCCCCAGAGGGGTTGACATTGACTGGAGACCTTCTCTGCCTTGGCAGGGTGAGAGACCCCGCTCTCTTCCCACTGTGGGCTGGCTCCAGCCCGGAGCTGTCCAGGCAGTGGGTTCTCAGGGCCTGGGAAGGGGGTGGCCAACGGGTCTTGGGTGTACTGAACTCACCTCCCTTGGGCCTAAGGCTGGGGTGAATACACGAGCCCACCTGGACCTGGAGGGACACCAGGCTCCTACTAAGGTCCCAAGAAGTGGGAGGCTTTCCCCTGGCCCACGCAGAGAGACTGGACCTCGGAGCTACGTCTCTGGACTTGGTCCTCAGAGTGGAGACATTTGCCTCTAAGCTGTTCTGTCCCACCCACCTTTCTGTGAGCCCCGGGCTCCCTGTCATCTGCCCCAAGCTGTGTGCTGGGCACTGGGGGCAGGAAGAGCTTGACCACAGTCCCTGTCCTGGGATGAAGGGGGTGGCCAGGCCACAGAGGGAGAGACCCCAAGCAGTCCCAAAGTGCCATGAGAGATGCTCCCAGGGCCTGGGCGTGATGGTTCATGCCTGTAATCCTAGCACTTTGGGAGGCTAAGGCAGGTGGATCACTTGAGGTCAGGAGTTCAAGGCCAGCCTGGCCAACAAGGTGAAACTCCGTCTCTACTAAATACGTACATACATACATACATACATACATACACAAAAATTAGCCGGGCGTGGTAGTGCACACCTGTAATCCCAGCTACTCAGGAGGTTGAGGCAGGAGTATTGCTTGAATCCAGGAGGTGGAGGCTGCAGTGAGCCAAGATTGCACCACTGCACTCCAGCCTGGGTAATAAAGCAAGACTCCATCTCAAAAAAAAAAAAAAAAAAAGAAAAGAAAAGAAAGAAAAAGAGAAACGCTCTCAGCCTGCAGGAAAGGGCTCCCTCTTTGGTGGCACACCCAGTGGACCCTTTAGCTGTGACAGGTGTGCCCTGGGCCCACCAGGATAGGAGCGGGGTCAGGAGGGCTGCCCTGCTCTGCAAAACAGAGGCTGAGGGATTTGAAGTTTCTGTTACTGGGTGAATAGAGGAAGGTGAAGGAGACACGTGGCGGGTCCCCTGGGAAGGTGGTGGGGATACGTGTGACATGCGTGGAGAGGCACAGTCAGAACCGACCTGTCTAGAATTCAGTGTTCTACACCTGCCCTAGACCCCAGCAATTGGTATTTCCCCAAGAGAAATGAGCACTGAGCCTCCTGAAAGACATGTGCTTTGGGAGGCCGAGGCGGGTGGATCACTTGAGGTCAGGAGTTCAAGACCAGCCTGGCCAACATGGCAAAACCCCGTCTCTACTAAAAGTACAAAAATTAGCCGGGCGTGATGGTGTGTGCCTGTAGTTTCAGCTACTCAGGAAGCCGAGGCAGGAGAATCACTTGAACTCGGGAGGCGGAGGTTGTAGTGAGCCGAGATCGTGCCACTGCACTCCAGCCTGGGCCACAGAGCAAGACTGCGTCTCAAAAAAAAAAAAAGACATGTGCAAGCACATTCAGACCAGCCTTTTTCATAACAGACCCACACAGGAAGAAATGTTCATCCACAGGCCAGTGGAGAGGCAAGTTGTGGGACCTCCGCCCACACCACAGAATGCTAACTGGCAACATGGGTGGGTTCCACAGACATGACATTGGCAAGGAAGCCAGGCACAGCGAATATACACTGTAGGATTCCATTTATTTATTTATTTATTTTATTTTTATTACTAGCATTATTAAGACGGAGTCTCGCTCGGGCACCCAGGCTGGAGTACAATGGCTCGATCTCGGCTCACCGCAACCTCCACCTCCCGGGTTCAAGCGATTCTCCTGCCTCAGCCTCCTGAGTAGCTGGCACTATAGGCATGCACTACCACGCCCAGCTAATTTTTGTATTTTTAATAGAGACAGGGTTTCACTATGTTGGCCAGGATGATCTCAATCTCTTGACCTCGTGATCCACTCACCTCAGCCTCCCCAAGTGCTGGGATTACAGGTGTGAGCCACTGCGCCCAGCCTATTATTATTATCATTATTTTTGAGACAGAGTTTCGCTCTTGTTGCCCAGGCTGAAGTGCAATGGTGCGATCTTGGCTCACCATAACCTCCGCCTCCTGGGTTCAAGCGATTCTCCTGCCTCAGCCACCTGAGTAGCTGGGACTACAGGCATGCACCACCACGCCTGGCTAATTTTGTGTTTTCAGTAGAGGACTTTCTCCACGTTGGCCAGGCTGGTCTCAAACTCCTGACTTCAGGTGGTCCACCCACCTTGGCCTCCCAAAGTGTTGGGATCACAGGCGTGAGCCATCTCACCCAGCAAGGATTCCATTTCTATAAAGAGCAAAAGCAGGCGGGAGGACTGGGCATGGTGGTTCACACCTGTAATCCCAGAACTTTAAGAGGCCAGGTGGGGTGGATCACTTGAGCCCAGGAGCTTGAGACCAGCTTGGGAAACATAGCAAGAGCCCATTTCTAAAAAAATAAAAAATTAGCCGAGCATGATGGTGCAGGTCCCCAGCTACTCAGGAGCCTGAGGCAAGAGGATCACTTGAGCCTGAGTCCGAGGCTACAGTGAGCCGTGATTGTGCCACTGCCCTCCAGTCTGGGCGACAGAGTGAGACCCTATCTCAAAAAAGCAGGTGGGAGTGATCTATGGCAATACATTGGGACAGAAGTGATTTCCGGGGGTGGTGATGGCTGGTATGGGACACAAGGAAGCCTCGTGGGACTGGGAATGTTCTAGATCTTGATTTGGGAGATGGCGATGCAGTCTTAGGCATGTGTAAGGCTTCCTCCAGCTGTCCACATAAGATCTGTGCACTTTAGCTGAATGTGGTAGCTTACACCTGGAATCCTAGCACTTTGTGAGGCTGAAGTGGGTAGACTGCCAGAGGCCAGGAGTTTGAGACCAGCCTGGGCAACATATCGAGATCCCTGACTCTACAAAAAATAAATTTTTTTTGGCTGGGCATGGTGGCTCATGCCTGTAATCCCAACACTTTGGGAGGCCAAGGCGGGTGGATCACGAGATCAGAAGATCAAAGACCATCCTGGCCAGCATGGTGAAACCCCGTCTCTACTAAAACCAAAAAATTTAGCCAGGCACGGTGGCGCACACCTGTAGTCCCAGCTACTCGGGAGGCTGAGGCAGGAGAATCACTTGAACCCGGGAGGCAGAGGTTGCAGTGAACTGAAATCAAGCCACTGCACTCCAGCCTGGTGACAGAGTGAGACTCCATCTCAAAAAAATTAAATAAATAAATAAATAAATGATCTGTGCTGTTCTCTGTATGGAAAATGTCTATGTCTATTCAGCAAGCATCCATGGAGTACTCCGGAGAAATGTGGGTTGTCAAGACACTGGATGGCATCAGGCGCGGGAGGGATGGGGGGACAGTGTGGGACCTACTGGGGGTGGCCAAGTGGGGGGGCACCAGTGATCCAAGGGCTGGGGGCAGCTAGAGGCCAGGGTTCCCATTACCCACCATGCCCAGGATCTGTGGGAGCAGTGGATGGGGGCAGGGGCCGCCCAGGGTGCTCTCTGGGCAAAGGGCCAGTCTGAAAACCAGGAGCCGTCGCCTCCACCTTCCCGTGCCCCCACTGTGGCTCCATCCTGGTTCCTGGTTCTCATCTGCTGAGCCAGGGCCCTTTCCTGCCTGCGGGGTGGCCGTGGCGCCAGAATCCATGGCAGGTTTACGTTCCGACCGCAGCTGCACTGGCTCCATCCCAAGGCCCCTCGCTTGCACACACATTTTGCTCCCTGTGGAGCCAGAAGGGGCCTGGCCAGGTCCTGCACAGGGTTCTGGAGGAGAGAGTCCCTTTGGAATCGTTGTCTCCCCCAGCCCTGGGCCATCTCTGCTCAGGGAGGACCCTCAGAGCCACGCCTGGCCCCATTCCCCCACTTTCCAGCCTTTCCTCCTGTTCTTTCTC
>PVKP010035797.1:0-22978 GCA_004027715.1 Plecturocebus donacophilus | reverse complement strand
CTCTCTTTTTCTAAAATCTCTTCCTCTTTCTTTCTCTTTCATTCTTTTTTTCTTTCTTTTGCTGTTTCTTTCTTTCTCCTCTTCTCTCTTTTTCTAAAATCTCTTCCTGTTTCTTTCATTCTTTAAAAAAAAAAAAAAAGGAGATTTGGGCTGAGATGATGAGGTTTTCTGAATATACAATCATGTCATCTGCAAACAGAGACAATTTGACTTTTTCTCTTCCTTTTTGAATACTCTTTATTTCTTTCTCTTGCCTGATTGCCCTGGTCAGAACTTCCAATACTATGTTGAATAGGAGTGGTGTGAGAGGGCATCCTTGTCTTGTGCCAGTTTTCAAAGGGAATGCTTCCAGCTTTTTTCTATTCAGTATGAGATTGGCTGTGGGTTTGTCATAAATGGCTTTTATTATTTTGAGATATGTTCCATCAATACCTAGTTTATTGAGAGTTTTTAGCATGAAGAGGTGTTGAATTTTATTGAAGCTCTTTTCTGCATCTATTGTGATAATCGTGGTTTTTATCATTGGTTCTGTTTTTGTGGTAGATTACATTGATTGATTTCCATATGTTGAATTAGCCTTGCATCCCAGGGATGAAACCAACTTGATCATGGTGGATATGCTTTTTGATTTGCTTCTTGATTTGGTTTGCCAGTATTTTATTGAGGATTTTTGCATTGATGTTCATCAGGAATATTGGCCTGAAATTTTCTTTTTGTTGTTGCATTTTTGCCAGGTTTTGGTATCAGGTTGATGCTGACCTCATAAAATGAGTTAGGGAGAAGTCTGTCTTTTTCTATTGTTTGGAATAGTTTCAGAAGGAATGGTACCAGCTCCTTTTTGTACCTCTTGTAAAATTTGTCTGTGAATCAGTCTGGTCTTGGGCTTTTTTTGGTTGGTAGGCTACTAATTACTGCCTCAATTTCAGAACTTTTTATTGGTCTATTCAGGTATTTGACTTCTTCCTGGTTCAGTCTTGGGAGGGTGTATGTGTCCAGGAATTGATCCATTTCTTCTAGGTTTTCTTGTTTATTTTTTTAGAGGTATTTATAGTATTCTCTCATGGTAGTTTGTATTTCTGTGGGATCGGTGGTGATATCCTCTTTATCATTTTTTGTTGCATCTATTTGATTCTTCCCTCTCTTCTTTTTTATTAGTCCAGCTAGCGATCTATCTATTTCATTAATCTTTTCAAAAAACCAGCTCCTGGAGTCATTGATTTTTTTTGAAGGGTTTTTTTTTTTTTTTCACATCTCTATCTCTTTCAGTTCTGCTCTGATTTTAGTTATTTCTTGTCTTCTGCTAGTTTTTGAATTAGTTTGTTCTTACTTCTCTAGTTCTTTTAATTGTGATATTATGGTGCCAATTTTAGATCTTTCCTGCTTTCTCCTATGGACATTTAGTGCTATAAATTTCCCTCTAAACACGAGAGATTCTGATATGTTGTGTCTTTGTTCTCATTGGTTTGAAAGAACTTATTTGTTTCTGCCTTAATTTCGTTATTTACCCAGTAGTCATTCAAGAGCAGGTTGTTCAGTTTCCATGTAGTTGAGCAGTTTTGAGTGAGTTTTTCTTTCTTTCTTTCTTTTTTTTTGAGATGCAATTTTGCTCTTGTTGCCCAGGCTGGAGTGCAAAGGCACAGTCTTGGCTCACTGAAACCTCTGCCTCCTGGGTTCAAACGATTCTCCTGTCTCAGCCTCCCAAGTAGCTGGGATTATAGGCATGAGCTACCACACCAGGCTAATTTTGTGTTTTTAGTAGAGACAGGGTTTCTCCATGTTGGTTAGGCTGGTCTCGAACTCCCAACCTCAGGTGATTCCTCCTGCCTTGGCCTCCTAAAGTCCTGGGATTCCAGGAGTGAACCACTGTGCCCGGTCTTGAGTGAGTTTCTTAATTCTGAGTTCTGTCTCATTGGCATTCCAGATGCCACTGGGGTATGAAAAAAAACTCCCGCAGCTAGCTCAGTGTCTGCCCAGTTTTGTGCTTGAAACCCAGGGGCCTGGTGGTGTAGGCAACTGAGGGAATCTCCTGGTCTGCAGATTGTGGAGACCATGGGAAAAGCATAGTATATGGGCTGGAATGCAGTGTTCCTCACAGCACAGTCCCTCATGGCTTCCCTTGGTTAGGGGAGGGATTTCCCAGACACTTTGTGCCTCTTGGGTGAGGCAACATCCCACTATGCTTTGGCTCACCCTCTGTGGGCTGTATACTTTAGTTGGAAATGCAGAAATCTTTCTGCATTGATCTTGCTGGGAGGTGCAGACTGGAGCTGTTCCTATTCAGCCATCTTCCCAGCCACCCCCATAATTATGATTTTAATTCCCCAATTCTTACTGTTGTTTTCAGGCACTTAATTATCTATTCCTCTTTGAAATTTGACTACTGATTTCCACTTGATAGTCTCATTGTTTGACAATGTCTAAGATAAAAGGTGATTGAAAATTTTTGTTTTTTCAGCCTATGTTATAGGTGACATTTTGTTCTTTTAATATTAATTCACATCAATGAAATTATATTTAATAAAGGAGATTTGACCTCAGGACTTTAATTAGTAGATATTTATTTTTGAGAAAATTGCTACCACTGTGGATCAAGGAAGATAAACATGAAAACTAGATCCTAAGAAAATTGTTTGATTGATAATTTGATGATTTTAAAAATGTACCTTATTGTTGTCTGTTCTTTAAACAAAGCCAACTACAAAAGAATTGTATTCTTAATTGAGTAAGAATATGTACTTTCCTATATTTAAAAAGTCAGCTTATATAAAAAAAGTTTAATTTTAATAATACCCACTTCAAATAATTCCAAAGTATTCTTCAGTCTAAAGTATATTCTTAGAGGTGGAAAGAACACAAATTGTGCTACTGCAAAGCAAATGAAAGTTTTGAAGTGAAAAATCTGTAGCAAGATGAATCGTCAATCACTCTTCAAGGTCTAATTCTTCTTACTGAATTTTATTCTTTTGACCCAATGACATATTCAGTGAAGGATCATGATTTTATACAATTAATTCCATGACTGTAAGTACAGAAAAAAGAGGGGTTGTTAAAACTCCAGAGACTTCTGGGTTCTAGTAAAACCATTAAGAAGGAACTAATGTGATAATAAAATGAAAAGCAATTCAAAACGTATCAGCCTAATAAAGAATATTACCAACTATCTTACAGTAATAAAAATCCCTGAAAATGCAACAAAGAGAAAAAAACTCAACCAGCTCAGATTAACAATCTGTTATAGTGGGGTTGGCCCTCATTAAATTAGCCATGATATCTTAAAGGGGATATTTAATTACAGAGCGATTTGTAACCAACTTCAAGGGAGAGTTCTAGGGGGAATCGTTAGCATTCAGGCATCAACACCAAACACACAAAGTCCAGCCAAACATTGCCTATCATTTGGTTCACACCTGTCTTTTCTGTGATCTAGTTAGAAGCAATCTTTCCTTGGCAAGGGAGTAAGTTACACATACATTACATTGAAATAACACCATTCTGCCAAGAAGCACAAAGTATTTCATCTAGATGAAGGGAGTTGAATTAAGAAATGCTTTGTGGCAGATGGCAAGATGTGCAGGTCTCTCACCCTCCATTTTTACAGCCCTGAAGGGAAGACAGGATTAGATGTTCAACACTGGGACTCTAATTCCTTACTACAGAAGGAAGACTGGCTGTCACCTGAGTGCCATTCTATCTTGTTGCTGCACAGAATTGCAGAGCACACAGAGCTTATATTTTACAACCACCAGAAATCATAAGATGAACTATGAAGCAAAATGCAGGTAATCCAAATCCCCAAAATGCCAGGTGTGTTCCCCTGCTCAGCATACCTGCTCGCTTCCTAACACCCCTATGGGTTTCTCTTCAGCACCTTTCCAATCCTGCTTTTGTTTCCTTCTTTCACATCTTCTTTCTAATGCTCTCTTCCTCCCAGTCCCTACCTTTTAGCTATGTCTGGATGCCCAACAAAGTCTTAGAAATCTCAGTGTTTTGGACTCCCCTTTCCACAAAAACCATGCTTGTAAAAGGTGAGTGTTCCCATAATAATCTCCAGCAATTATGAAGTTGGAACATAATTGAAGAGAATTTGATCCGACTCTCATGTTCAATAAGAGATAACTGAGAAAGTGGTGTGTCCCAGGTCACAAAAAGGTTGTTAAACTGGAATGGGAATGCTGGTGTCCTTGGCCCTTGCAAAACGCCTTCTAAGCTAATTCATGCTAGGCTGGTGACAGCCAAAGCCAGTGCATTGTCAGGTCTGTAAAACATCTGGCAGAGGCATATGAAGGCATAGGCTGAATAAATATGGTACATCAACTCAACTAGAACTATTATTGGAAAACAATTAAGTACTGGGCTGATGATTAAGTTATTGCTTCTCAGCTCCAACCTTGCTTTCTTGTGTTTCAGCTTTGTGAGGCTGGGGCCAACACTCTGGAAAATAACACTTTTGCTTTACTAGCTGCTCCCTTTTCGGTTCTGCCAAGAGTGGGTGCTAGATAGTGCTAGCAAGATGGAGGAAGGGACCTCTTTCTTCCTATTTCCTGTTACTCACTGACCCCAGAGCCCAATGACAGTTCTTTACCTTGCTGTAAAGAACAGATATTTCAGTAGCAGCGGCTGCTTTCACATTGCAGTTTTTCCCACATGCCCAGAACCAGCCTCGTTGATCCTCACAGAAACGTCTACACGAGTCATTCATGCCCGTTCCTCAGAGACATGTCCCAGTCTTCAGGCCCCTCCTTTCTGCTTCCAGCGTTTAATAATCCTCAGATCTTCCCTTTGTTCCCCTTTGTTTTCTGCATTGCTACCTCTGAGAACCCCAGAGCCCTCTTTCTACATTTTTTTTTTTTTTTTTGGTCACAAATACTTGGTTATCAACTTTTCCTATTAAGTTTCCTGTTAAAATAATGGGTATGGTTTCTGTTTCTTGACGTGACTCTGATTAATATATGTACTAAAGTCCATATTTACTATCATATTAAAGTAAACATAAATATCTACAGAGCAGAACACCAAATTTATTTATACTTAAAAGATAAAACAGGAACTTCTTCAAAGGAATTCTGCCCTCCTCAGAAACGCCTCCTGGGTTCCCTTTTGATATGGTTTGACTCTGTGTCTTCACTCAAATCTCATCTCGAATTGTAATCCCCGTATGTCGGAGGAGGGGCCTAGTGGGAGATAATTGGATTATGGGGGTGTGGATTTCTCCCTTGCTGTTCTTGTGATAGTGAGTGAGCTCTCATGAGAGCTGAAGCAGATGGTTTTAAAGTGTGGCACTTCCCCCTACCACCTCCTGCCACCATGTAAGATGTGCCTTGCTTCCTCTTCACCTTCTGCCATGATTGTAAGTTTCCTGAGGCCTCCCCAGCCATGCAGAACTGTGAGTCAAGTAAATCTCTTTTCTTTATAAATTATCCAGTTTCAGGCATGGACAAATACACCCTTACTCTCTTCTTACTAATACACGTTATTCTCTGTCAGGGTTGCCTTAGTGGGAAAGTTTGAGAAGCATAGGCTTGAGGACTTATTCCTGAAGGCATATTAATGTAAGGTAGGGGACTGCCAGAGACTAATGCTTTCATTTAAAAGAGATAAAGGTAGGCCATTTGGTTGGAAGGCCGATTTCTAGCAGCTGTCTGCAAATTTTACCTATAAGCAAATACCATTGTATTTTCAGAGATTAAAAGCATGTAGCTTTAAATTATGCTATTCATGTAACAAAAAATGAGGATGGATTGGTATGAGAAGCACTATTTTCCTGGACTCGATAACATTTGAATAGAAAGTTCCAGCTCAAGCTGTGTTGCCTACCCCACATGGACTGGTTCATGCATGAATCAGAGCATTAACTAGCCCTTGGAGATGGCAAAAGTCACAACTTCTGATTTGAGCCAGATCTAAACTAGCAGCTGTGGTTCATTCTGTTCACTGATCAGTGAAGCTTCTGTTTCACATTGGAATACCCATATGCATATGTTTGGCAGGCTGACTGAGTCTTGTTTGCAACTCCCAGAGAAGACATAACCATGGAGCATTATCCTTCTTGAGTAAGCTCTGGATGTTCTTCTTGAAGTAAATAAAGCAAGAGAACAGAAAGAGAGGAAATTCATTCTGGGAAATGTGTCAAACCTTAAGTTGTTCATAATGCAGTTTAGTATCAGGAGATAAATCAGTCTTGCATTTCTAAAGTCATAAACACGATGGTAACTACCTTCAAGTGAATAGATAGCCTCCTCGCGCTCCATGGAGAAATCCAGTGCATGGTAGTTACACTGTGGCCAAAAGCCAAGAAAACCTCCAGTAATAGAGAAGTTGGGTGGAGTAGGTTAGAATCAATGAGGCTGCACAGGTGAATTTGGATCTGGCCCATGGAGGTTATGGAATATAGGTGTAGCTTTCTTCTATTTTTAAGTGAATAAAATCATATTAGTACAAATGGTAAGATAATCTTTATGGGAAGGAAACTTTGAAAAGGGCAACCTCAGCATTGTGTAGAAGAGAAGAGGACCAGTCCCACACAGTTGCTTGATCTAATGTCAGAAGTAGATAGCATAGAGGATCTGTTATGGGATAATTATCTATATGGAAACATCAAGTCTTTTTACACAAACCGGCAGATGCCTTCCTAAGTCACAGAAGTGCAGTGTAGGTAATTCTGGCATGCTAAAGCTGACTCCACAACACAGAAAGAGATATTCTGTAGTTATAGGTAATTCTTTGGACATTATGGCTCATATCTTCCAAAAGAACCAGTCTCAGGGTAAATTTACCAGAGAAACAAAACTTAGATATAACACAGAATAAATTCACTTGTTGAATTATATTTTTAGAAATGAAAGCCATTAAAAAAAAAATCTAAAGTGTATTTCAAGGTGTTCTAGCTCCGTGAGATGCTCCTGAGTAGTTCTACAGTGAAGAAGTCTGTTGAAATTTTACCATCTTTAAAAAAACTATTAGGAAACACAATTCTGGTTTTATATAGCATCTTAAAACCAGTGGAGCATGCATTTTTAAGATCAGTCTGGGAAATGGTCCTAGGTATCCTTACACATGTAGAAACACAGATGAAAATTGGTGTTCCCTTTTTAGGTGTAGTACTGTGGAAAGTTCATTTGGAGCTTATTCTTAAGAACTTCAATCTAAAAAAAAAAACAGTAGTAAACATAAGGATTGTTTACTGTTTTGATACCGTATTTTCCAGGCACATGTCAAAATTGGACTTTCCCCTTGAAAGCAGGTATGGCAATGTGACTTGATTTGGTTAGTAAAATGTGTGCAGAAGTCTTTGAGATCTAGTGCACCAACTAAATCCACTTATTCCTGCCATAGTAGTTTCAGGTCTTGGAGTCTTTGGTTAACTACATCCATTAGTGAAGAGGATATAGAGCTGAGTCAGCTCCGTGATTCCTGCCAGCTGATGTATAATGAACACGTAACTTAAGACAGAGAGAACTATTTAGTATTTCTAGCCATGGAAATTTTGGGGTTGTTTCTTACTAGTATAATTTAGCTTATTCTAATATAGAAATTGCCAACATAGCAAAAAATTATAGTTTGTCATTGGCTTGCAGGACAAGTTATAGGCAGTGAAGAAACTGTTATAAAGTCTGAAAGACAAAAACCTTGGTTAAAATGTTGCCCACAGTGACTTTGAAGGCAGATTATATCCTAATAAATTTATAGCTCTAGGGAAAGATGCAGGAAAACACAATACTAGTATTGGCTGCAGTTGACAAGGTATTGCAAAAGACATGTTCAGGAAAGAATCAACTGGATTCCAAGCAGGAACTAATGGGAAATTTCAGAATTGCAATGTTGGAAAGGTTGACTGATTTTCTTTTTAGTTTTTTACTTACAATTTTTTTTTTTTGGCAGAGTCTTGCTATTGTCCAGGCTTGAGTGCAGTGGTGCAATCTCAACTCACTGCAGCCTCTGCCTCCCAGGTTCAGGAGAGTCTCCCGCCTCAGCCTCCTGAGTAGCTGGAACTTCAGGTGCACACCACCATACCCAGCGAATTTTGTATTTTTAATAGAGACAGGGTTTCACCATGTTGGTCAGACTCGTCTCTACTTCTGACCTCAGATGATCTGCCTGACTCAACTTCCCAAAATGCTGGGATTGCAGTCATGAGCCATTGTGCCCAACATGATTTTATATTTCAAATAGTAGAGGATAAAATTGAGAGAACCATTTGGCAATAAAAAGTATTAAAACTGAGCTTTTCAGAAAAGGGCATGATCTCTATATCTACTATTAAAAACCATTCAACTGAATATGTTTCCATGGCCATCATACCATTATTAAAACCTCTGAAAAGACTAACATATACCAGAGTAAAGATCCACATAAGACTTGTGTATTAGAGTTTTCTAGAGAGACAAAAGCAATAGCATATATGTATATATAAAAGGGAGTTTATTAAGAATTGGTTCACACAGTTACAAGGTGAAGTCCCATGATGACTGTCTGCAGGCTGGAGGAGAGAAGCCAGTTGTGTGTCTCAGTCCAATTCCAAAACCCTAAAAACCAGGAAAGCCGACAGTGCAGCCCTCAGTCTGAGGCCAAAGGCTTAAGGCTCCCTGAGTGGCCACTGGTGCAAGTTCCAGAGTCCGAAGGCTGAAGAGCCTGGATTCTGATGCCCAAGGGCAGCAGGAAGGAAGCAAGCATCTGGCATGGGAAGAAGAGATTCAGAAAACTAAGTAAGCAAACTGATCCCACTTTCCTTTGCCTACTTTGTTCTAGTCATGCTGGTATCAGATTGGATGGTGCCACTCACATTGAGGGTGGGTCTATTTCTCCGAGTCCACTGACTCAAATGTCAATCTCCTCTGGCAACACCCTCACAGACATACCCAGAAACAATGTTTCACCAGCCATGTAGGCATCCGTCAATCCAGTCAAGTTGACACCTAATATTAACCATCACAAGTAAACCCCTTGTCATTTTGGCACCCATACATATCTCCTCAAATCATACTTAATCTCCAAATAAAGACAATAATGAAGTCAATTCTATTACATACAACTATTTTTTTGTACAACTGAAAATGTACTAGTCCTTAAATACTGTTACATAAAATTAACAATATTTAAATGCTGATATGAAGCCAATAAATCTTATGTTACATGATAAAGGAATAAGAAAGGAAATAAAAATATATTTACTTAATGCAGGTGTATATATGCATGAGTGTATTCTTAACAAAATAAGGCAGAAATACTCATGACAATTACAGTCCTTGTTTCTGTAACTGGTCACGCGGTCGTAACTGGTATTGATAACTACCTTGTTCTACTACCCATTTTATATTCCCTTTGCTTTCAGCAAGCACCTTAGCTGGTTGTGTTTTTCTAACTGGTAGAGTGACCCAAACCTGTTTGTGGTCCTACCTGGGTTAGTCTGTTGTTGTTTCCCATTGACCTTAATTACAAGGCAGGATAGTAAGGGATGCCCTAAGGTATCTCTTGTATTTTAGACGTTCTCTTTCTTATCTCCATTGTGGAATAGTATTTTGATTTCATCTTGGTAATGAAACTCAACCACCCCAGCCAACACTGTAACTCCCTTCTTCGGCTGTTGATTTAGAGGCAGAAGGAGGCCAAAGTGGCCAGGTGACTGTCTTAATTTAAAGGTTAATGGAATCACTACGTCAGAAGAACATAATGTTGCAGGAGTGGGAAGCACAAATTTCATTAGTCAGCCACTAGGGGTAATGGTGAATGGTGCCACTTCACTTCCACCCTTTGATTCTTGGACCCATGAATCCTGGCTATGGGAAAAACGCTACCATATATGGATACTGATTCAGAACATGTATACAGCCTTCTGGAGAACTTTGCTCCAGCTCTGCATAGTTTGCATAGTAATTGTGACTTCAAAAGGCCATCCCACTATTATCTGAAGCCAACTGCTTCAGGATGATGAGGAACATGATAAGATCAGTGAATGCCATGAGCGTGAGCCCATTGCCACAGTTCTTTGGCTGTGAAGTGAGTTCCTTGGTCAGAAGCAATGCTGTGTTGAATTCAATGGCAATGGATAAGGCATTCCGTAAGTCTACAGACGGTAGTGTGGGTAGAAGAACTGCATGTAGGAAAGGCAAATCCATATCCAGAGTAAGTATCTATTCTAGTAAGGACAAACTGCTGCCCCTTTCATGATGGAAGTGGCCCAATATAATTAACCTGCCACCAGGTAGCTGGCTGATCATTCTGAGGAATGGAGCCATATTGAGGGCTCAGTGTTGTTCTCTGCTGTAGCAGATTTAGCACTCAGCAGTGGCCATAGCCGGATCAGCCTTGGTGAGTGGAAGTCCATGCTGCTGAGCCCAGGAACCTCCATTCCTGCCACCATGGCCACTTCATTCATGAACCCATTGAGCAATGGTAGAGATGGCTAGGGAAAGAGGCTGAGTGGTGCCCACAGAACAGGTCATCCTATCCATTTGATTATTAAAATTCTTCTCTGCTGAGGTCACCCTTTGGTGAGCACTCATATAGGACACAAATATATTCACATATTTTTGATGACTCAGAGGTCCATCCACATACCTCTTCCCCAGTTTTCTTCATTACCAATTTTGCAATCATGTTTCTTCCAAGTCCTGACCATCCAGCCAAACCATTGGATGTAGCCCAAGAATCAGTATGTAATTGAACATCTAGCCATTTCTCCTTCCAACAAAGTGCACAGCTAGGTGCACTGCTCGAAGTTCTGCCCACTGGGAAGATTTTCCTTTCCCACTGTCCGTCAGGGATGTCCCAGAAAGGGGCTGTAGTGCTGCAGCTGTCCACTCTTGAGTGGTGCCTACAAATTGCTCAGAACTGTTGGTAAACCAGGCCCTCGTCTTCCTTTGTCAACTGATCATAAGGAACTATGCATGAGGCCATAGGTGCAGGCTGGGAGAGAGAAGACAGGGTAGCAGGAGTGGGCACCACGAGTATTTGGGCCATTTCCTCTTGTAACTTACTTGTGTCTTCAACACCTGTTTGAGCTGGATCATGTGTATACCACTTCCATTTAATAATGGAGTGCTTCTGTGTATGTCCAACTTTACACTAGATGCGTCAGAAAGCCCCCAGTTCATGATAGGCAGTTCAGGTCACATGGTAGCTTAGTGGCCCAGTCAAATGCTTCCTTTTTAGGGGGGGGGGACAGGGTCTTGCTTTGTCACCCAGGCTGAAGAGTAGTGGCATGACCGTGGCTCAGTGCAGCCTCAGCTCCTCAGCTCAAGCTATCCTTCTGTCTCAGCCTCCCGAGTTTGCCCAGCTAAATTCATTTTTTTTTGTAAAGATGGGGTCTTGCTATTTTGCCCAGGCTTGTCTTGAACTCCTAGGCTCAAGTAATCCTCCTACCTCAGCTTCCCAAAGTGCTGGGGTCACCGTGCCTGGCCTCAAAGGTTTGGTTTCCACCAAGGCCCAGTAGCAGGCCAAGAGCTGTCCCTCACAAGGAGAGTAGCTATCTGCAAACGTTATCTGCTCTGACTCACCTATGGGTGCTACCAAAGGCTCCCAGTAGCAACTCTATTTGCTCCTGACACCTCAAGCACTGTTGATCTGCTGGGTCATATGGCCTAAGTGGTGGAATAGCTTGCACGGCAGCCTAGACCTGTCGCAGAACCTTCTCCTGTTCTGGGCCCCATGCAGAAAGAACTGTCTTTGGTTGGGCGCGGTGGCTCACACCTGTAATCCCAGCACTTCAGGAGTCCGAGGTGGGTGGATCACCTGAGGTCAGGAGTTTGAGACCAGCCTGGCCAACATGGTGAAACCTCGTTTTTACTAAAAGTACAAAAATTAGCTGGGCATGGTGGCAGGCACCTATAATCCCAGCTACTCAGGAGGCTGAGGCAGGAGAATCAGTTGAACCTGGGGGGTGAAGGTTGCAGTGAGCCAAGATTATGCCACTGCACTCCAGCCTTGGCAAAAGAGTGAAACTCCATTTCAAAAAAAGAAGAAAAGAAAAGGTACCAAAAGTACCAGCCTTTCAGATCACTCAATAAATGGGCTAGAGTGACACACCCAAATGAGAAATGTGTTGTGCTCAAAATCCACATAGGCTGATTAAGTGTCATGCCCCACTGCCTTGGTTGCAGGAGGGACCATGTATTAGTTCATTTGCATTGCTATAAAGGAATACCTGAGACTAAGTCATTTATAAAGAATAGAGGTTTATTTGGCTCACAGTTCTGCAGGCTGTACAGGAAGCACAGTGCCAGCATCTGCCTCAAGAAGCTTCCATTCATGGCAGAAGGTGAAAGGGAGCCAGCATTTCACAGTGAGAGAGGGAGCAAGAGAGAGAGAAGGAGGTGCCTTTGAAACAGTCAGCTCTCATGTGAGCTAACAGAATGAGAATTCACCTATCACCATGGAGAGGGCACAAAGCCATTCATGAGGGGTTCACCCCCATGATCAAACACCTCCCTCCAGGCCCCACCATAGAAGGTCACATTTTAACATGAGATTTGGAGGGGACAAACATCCAAAGCATATAAGGCCAGATACAACAACTTGCCTTTCACCTTAGAAGAAATATCTCAAGAGGCCCAACACCACTGAACCCCTAGAAATATTACTGAGCTAGAAACCCCTGAATTTTAGTTGGATTTATCTCCCACCCTCCAACATGCAAATATCTCACCAATAAGTCCAGAGTCATTGCTACTCTTGGTCAGTTGGTCTAATCAGCATAATGCCATCAATGCAATTGGCCAGTGTGCTGTCTTGTGGAAAGGAAAAGTGATCAAGATGTCTGCAAACAAGATTCTAATATAGAGCTGGAAAGTGGACATACTCCTGATATAGGAGAGTGAAGGGTACTGCTGGCCTTGCCAGCTGAAGACAGTCTGCTTCTGGTGGGCCTTATGGACAAGGATGGAACAAAAGGCATTTTCCAGAGCAATAGCTGCATACCAGGTACCAGGAGACATGTTAATTTGCTCAAAGCAAGAATACCGCATCTGGTACAGCAGCTGCAGTTGGAGTCACCATTTGGTTAAGCTTAAGATAATCCACTGTCATTCTCCAGGATCCATCTGTCTTCTTCACAGGCCACATAGGAGAGAGTTGAGCTGGGATGTGGTGGGAATCACCACCCCTGCATCCTCCAAGTCCTTGATGGTGGCGCTAGTTTCTGCAGTCTCTCCAGGAATACAGTATTTTCAATTTACTATTTTCTTAGATAGGGGCAGCTCTGATGTCTTCCATTTGGCCTTTCCCACCATAATAGATTTCACTCCACAGATCAGGGAGCCAGTGTGGGGATTCTGCCAGCTGCCAAGTATGTCTATTCCAATTATGCATTTGGAACTGCAGAAATGACCACAGGATGGGCCCAGGGACCCACTGGACCCATTATTAAGTCATACCTGAGCTAAAACTCTATTGATCACCTGACTTCCATAAGCCCCTATTCTGATTGGAGGATCACAATGATATTTTGGATTCCCTCGAATCAATGTCAGCTCAGAGTCAGTGTCTAGTAGTCCCTAAAAGTTGTTATTTCTTTTTTCCCAGTGCACAGTTACCTTGGTAAAAGACTGGAGGTCCCTTGGGGTAGGATGGGAGGAAGTTTAACAGCATAAATGTTTGATAGTGTAGTGGGTCCCCTTCTTCAAGGGGACCCAGCCTTCCCTTCCTTCAAGGTGTTCTGGATCTATAAACTGGCTCGAGTCTGGAAATTGATTGAAAGGCCATGACTCTTTGTTTTTATAATTCAAATTAGTCTTTTGTTCACTTAATCTGGAAGTTTTCTGCTTATACAGATCAAGTAAGAACGTAGTAGGCTTCCTATCTATTTCACTTCTAGGAACACCATGATTAATTAGCCGGTGCCAGAGCTCTACACGAGTCAGACTATTCTGACTGCTGCTTTGTGTCTGCTCTCCGTGATGGTAACTATACCGGCCTTGCCTTTGATGGTTGAGTGCCGCCACTTGGCCCCTGCCACCTCAGGATCCCATTATCCCAATTGCATTTAGGTTTTTAGCCTAAGTGACTGCAGTTCCCACTGTAAGATCTGGCATTCAGAGAAGAGCAATCACAGAGCTCTTCAAGGATGCAGGTGCTTCCCTCACAAATCTATTTAATGCAAGGTACTGGTGAAGGGTATGTCTTCCACACCTCCCAATTGGGGTGAGTAGGTCTAAAGTGACAAATCTACTCTAGCATTTCAATCTCCCTAAACCTCTGGATCCCTTCCTCTTCATTAAACCAAGGGAGATCAGGCCTTTCCAGCTCACTCAGTGGGCTGTCTTTTGGTCCGTGTTTCAGCTAGCCAAGCAAATAAATGATTAGAGCCTTTTTAAACTCCCTGAGCTGCAACATTAAATGCACAATCTCTGCTTAGTGGACACATACCAATGAATTCAGCCAGATCCAACTTTATGTTCCTTCTACCATTATCCCACACCCTTAATATCCATTCTCTACTTGTTAACTAGATTTCTGCTTGTATAACTTAGAAAGCTCAAGCATTTCTTTTGGAGTGAAGTGCACCTCGTCGTGGTTTACACTCTGAACCTCACCTCTAGGGTTCTGCTGGGACTCCAGTCTGGTTACAGGTCTAGAGGCAAAGAGGGGTGTTGGGGTGGGTCCTGAGGAGAATCAGTATTGTGTTGCCTGGCAGCTGCCTCAGGGAGGCTATCACTGTTTCCTTGAGCAATGCAGGGTTAACCTCCTCAGAAAACTTGGAAAGGCCGGTACCACTGTGGGTGGGGAGAGGAGGCTGCACCGCCGGGAATGGGGAGGACACTTCTGGAAAAACAGGCTTATCAGAATTTAGGAGCTCAGTGTCCCCAGCTTCATCAGAGTCCTCCCACACATTCCCATCCCAACTTACAGGACCCCATTCTTTCCCAAACAATGCCCTCACTTTGACAGTAGATGGCTGCGAGGCTGAGAGATCACCTTTTCTGCAGGTCAGCCACTCACATGATAAGAGCTTGTGTTTGACTTTCAGCAACTTCAACCCTTTGTCTACAGCAGAGAAGATTCTCACCCAGGACACCCTTAGGAACTTTAGGCTATGTATATGCTTCTGGAGCTGGTAGTTAGAATCCCTGAGCTCATCTTTTTCTTACATCACTTGATCCAGTGAACTTAGGTGCAACCAACCAACTTCATTATATCTGTTGATTCTCTGCAGATGTTGAAAGGTATCATGTATGGAGTCAGTAAACACCTTACCTTTCAGGAGCTGGGAATCAGGAGAATCAAATGCATTTATCTTCCATAACTCTCTAAAGAGTTCTTGCCAAGGACAATCAATGCTCTCCATACTATTAGAAGGAGAGTCCTTACCATTTTAGTTCTAATCAAATTAGGAAGCCAACTTGAGAAATCCCAAAACCAACTAAGGAAACCCATCTTTAAAATTCTGTCGCTCTAGAACCACTCCTAGTACCCAAATCTCTCTTAGTCAGCATTCTCCAGAGGGACAGAGCCATTAGGATATGTGTACATACAAAAGGGAGTTTATTAGAGAGAATTGGCTCACATGATTACAAGGTGAGGTCCCATGATAGACTGTCTATGAGCTGGGGAAGGAGAGAAGTTAGTAATGGCTCAGTCCAAGTTCGAAAAAAAACCAGGCAAGCCACCAGTGTAGCCCTCAGTCTGAGGCCAAAGGCTCAAGACCCCTGTCCCACCCTGGGGGCTGCCGGTGTAAGTCCCAGAAACCAAAGGTTGAAGAACCTGGAGTCTGATGTCCAAGGGCAGGAGGAGATGAAGTAAAGTCTCAAGCAGCAGGGGAGAGATTGAGGAGACTCAGTGAGCTGCCCATCCCCCTTCTTCCGCCAGCTTTGTTCCAGATGCACTGGCAGCTGATTGGATGGTGCCCACCCACATTGAGGGAGGGTCTTCCTCTCGCAGTCCACTGACTCAATGTCAGTCTTTTCTGGCAACACCATCACAACACATCCAGAAACAATACTCTTCCAGCCATCTAGGCAGCCTTCAATTCAATCAAGTCAATGCCGAACATTAACCATCACAGTATGTCTTGAAGGGAACCCTGAATGTGGCTGTTGGCACTTCAAATTTTCTAAAATCCAATGATAAGAAATAGATGAAGTTGTTATCAGAGGAGTATTTCCAAAGGAATCACCAGATTGAATTAAAAGAGATTCCTTCCAAGTATTAAAGACTTAAAAGAACCCTTGGACCACCAAACATTTAGGGTGAGAAGTGGCCCGAGAAAGCTGTATGGGCCTCAAGCAAAATACAGTCCCTGATGTCTACTTGAGATATGTCAAAAGAGTATAATGGGAAAGAAATCTGGGGCCATGGAGGATTATGGAGAACGAGGCTTCTTGCTCAGAGTGTATTTATGGGCTGATATCCTCGGACCTAGGGTAGATCTCCCTATATTTGTTCAGGGGATTTTAGAGGTGCTAAAGGCCAGTGTCTACTGTCTGTCTCCCATTTTTCCTCTTTCTAAACAGGAATGTTTGTTGGAGTCATCTGTTCCCTGTTTTGTCTTTGTAAGTTAGGTGTGTGTGGGGTAGGTAGCTTGTCTTTTTACTACATAACTCACCAGAACAAGAGGAGCCACATCCAGGCCTAGCTTGGTGACTGGGTATCACCTGAATAGGCTGAATTGCATCCCCCCAAATTCATAGGTTGGGGCTCCAACCTCCAGTGCATTTGGAGACAGGGTTTTTAGGAGGTCATTAATATGAAGTGAAGTCATAACGGTGGGGCCCTCATCCAATAGGACTGGTGTCTTTATAAGAAGAGGAAGTAACACCAGTAATACACACACAGAAAAACAGGCCATGTGAGGACACAGTGAGGAGACGGCCATCTGTAAGCTAAGAAGAGCAGCCCCAGGAGAAACCAAACCTGAAGACACCTTGATCTTGGACTTCCATCCCCCAAAATTTTGAGAAATGAGGTTTTATTAAGCTTCTCAGTCTGTGGTATTTTGTTATGGGGGCCCTTGCAAACTAACAAGCTCCTCATGAAGATAGTGCCATGCATTACCCAGAGGTACTGGATCCATGACTGATGAGACTTTTGAGTTGTCTCTTCCTGGGGAGAGAATAAATGAATTTTGTCCAAGAAGAAACACTGAACTGATCATTTGATGACCAGAGAAGTGGATTATAGCGTCATGAGGACTCCAGACATTCACCGATATTCCAGCATGGTAGATTACATTTCCATGCCCCCTTGGATATAGGGGTGGTCATGTGTCTCATTTGGCCAGTTAAATATGAGCAGAAGTGAAAGGTGTTTCTTCTAGGCAGAATCAATCCCTTAAGAGCTAAAGCATAATTTTCCCTGTTCTCCCTTCTGTCACTGCAGCCTGTTACACTCCAGATGGTAGAGTGTGAGCCAGCCTGTGTTACTGAATGCAGATGACATGGAGCAGAGTTTCAGCCAATCTGCAATAGTTATGGGCATGATGAGAAGTAATGTTTAAAGCTAATGAATTTTTGGGATTGTTTCTTATTGTGCCATAACCCAGTCTATTTTGACTGATCTAATCAATAATAAAGGTAGGGAACATTTCCAAAATCCTCATCTAATTCAATTGTATGGTGTGATCAATTAATTCAATGTATTGGGTTTTGTCCTTCAGTAAATAAAGAAGAAGAGCTGACATCCAAGGATACTCATCGATCACTGAGCTGTGCTTTGTATTCAAAGGTGATGCTATTGAATCTCTGTCAGAAGAACATGTTTTAAGTTAATTTGTCAGTAGTGGTGATGGATTCTCTTAAAACCATTCACAGTTCTCCATTTGGCTGCCTCTAGTAAGGTAAGGGTTATATATTCATTGGAACTAAGCCTGAGCCTCTGATCCACAATGTCAGTTCCATTCGCTTTGGGCTGCAAGACGAGCAGGAAGAGTTGATACTAAGAAGGCAGAGTCCTCCAATAGATCTTCAGATCTATTGAACCTGAACCACAAACCAGAAACAAGAGCAGCCACCAACAGTTGTAAAATCAAGGTACAGTGAATGGAGAAATACCTGCTGCACACAATTTTAAATAATAAGATTTATAAAAACCTTTTACCACAAGCGATTCCACTAGCTTATTGATAAAATTCTAAGAATATAGTCTGGTATATTGCTATAATAAAGAATTAAGAATAGCTTAAAAGATTCTATATAATAGAATACATCGTTTTCCATTATATGGTTGAATGTTTGTTCTAACAAAACTTCAGAAAGCAGAGAATCTCAAGGGTGTGTGTGTGTGTGTGTGTGTGTGTGTGTGTGTGTGTGTAGAGAGAGAGAAAGAGAGATTGAAAAAGGCACTCTTGGGAAAGACTGTGTGAGAGAGAAGATAGTACTGAAGTTCTAAATCAAAGCATTGCCCCCCTTTGCTCTAAAAGCCTCTGCTTCCCCGGATCAAGCAATTCTCCTGCCTCAGCCTCCTAAGTAGCAGGGACCACAGGCGTGCACCACCACACCTGGCTAATTTTTGTATTTTTAGTGGAGACAGGGTTTCACCAGGCTGGTCTCAAACTCCTGACCTGAAGTGATCTGCCCGCCTTGGCCTCCCAAAGTGCTGGGATTTCAGGTGTGAGCCACCGTGCTCAGCAGGACCCTATTTCTAAATAGGGTCACTTTCACAGTTATGGGGGTTAGGTCATGGGCATATCTTGTTGGGTGACACAATTCAACCCTAATCTCTTGCAATATATCCTTTTCCTTCAGTTACTGAAAGTGGTTTTGGTCTCTTGCAATTTCACTTGGATAAGCCAGGAAAGCAACTGAGGCAGAACTTGAAGGAAGAACAACTAAGGTGAGGTGTAGAAGTTATCATCAGTGTCGGGAGACTATTTTATTAGGATGTGAGTGAGAAGAATGGCTCCAAGGAGAGCTGTGTGTGGCTGCACACACCACTGGTTCAACAGAAGGAAGTTGGGAGTGGGAGCTGTCCAGGGTCCTGCCTTTTCAAGAGAAACCCAGCTCAAAACTATTTAAGTAACAAAAGGCAGGTGGAGTTATTGAGCCATGTAACTGGAAAGACAGGAGATATTATATGCAGAGCAGAAGAAAACATATCTGTTGTCTTTATGTGGAAATATCAGAAGTAGCCAGAAAATTTCTCTATCACAGCCTAGAAATTCTTAATAGTAATAATACTAAAAATAGGCATCTAAATATATTTGAATATATTGGTGAATGGCCAATTTTTTAAGTGATACAAACCAAAATATTAATAATTACTGAAATTATATATAGTATTACAGGGGCTTAAAGGAGGAATAAGAGGCTTTTGCTGGAATAGTTAGAAAAGATTTCATGGAGGAGTCAAAATAGCGATATTTGTATGATGAATCATGTAAGATATTTTATTGCAAATCTGGAATTGTAAATAGTGAATCTGGAATTTGTAGGACTCATAATACTCTACTCCAGTGTCAGTGGTGTTACTGGAATGTAAATGTTCACCATTCAGTGGAGCATATCCACTTCAGACTTCCGATTTCTAGGCAAGGATGAGAGTAGTGGCAAATTAAAAAAAAAAAAGTTGGATTTTGTTCTCAAGTAATCAAGGTTATCCCTGCTTTAGTTTATTCTTTTTTAATTAGAAGATATGAAAAGAACCAAATCAATCTCTAGAATTTATTACCCAGAAGACAGTAGGCACTTCTGCTCAATAAGTTTAAGGGCATGGATTTGAAATGGAAGTAATCCAGTATTGGAACAAGACAAGAAAGCATTTAAATCTCAATCCAGCTTCTCCTTCACCTGTTGGGACTTATGCTTTAGGCAGTGTAAATGGATATAGGAAACTAATCTTCCAAAAGGCGAACAGGCATTATTCCCAAATACTCTAACAAGAAGGTCAAGTTCTCTATTTCTAAATAGTTTTGAATTTCAGGAAGAAATTTAAAATTTGAGAAAGAGAAAATGAAAGTATGTTGTCCTGTCTCTAGATGCCTTGCTGGCATTTCATAAAGATTATGTCATCTTGTAACCAATCCATTGTTTTTTTTTTTTTGGCAAATATATCCATATGATAGAATATTCAGGAGTGAGAAGGGGTGTGTGGAGTAATATAGCTCCACCTCCCACTCCAGGGCATCAATTCCATGGCTCTCCCTGCCAGGCACTCAGGGTCACTGGTTTCATATGCATATTCTAGGAGATACTCTGTGCATTTCTTTATCGTACATATCAGACAAATAGTGGCATACAATAAAAGCTAATTTGAATTTTGTGGGTTTCCTCCTACCTTGAAGATCAGTCCTCATAGCTACATGAAGTGCTATACCTTTCTAATGGCAAATAGCATTCTATCCTATGGATGCCCACTACTGATATACTTTAAAACTGTTTCCAATCTTTTGCTATTATGAATAATGAGTTTTTTTTTGTTTTTTTTTTGGAGTCAGAGTCTCACTGTCACCCAGGCTGGAGTGCAGTGGTGCGATTTCGGCTCACTGCAACCTCTGCTTCTCGGGGTTCACGTGATTCTTGTGTCTCAGCCTCTGAGTAGCTGGGATTATAGGCATGCACCACTACATTAGGCCAACACTGTGAAACCTGTCTCAAATTAGCTTATATTGTATGCTGCTATTTGTATTACATGTACAATATTATATGAACCTGTCTTTACCAGAAATACAAAAACTAACCAGCTTCCCAAAGTGCTGAAATTACAATCAAGAGCTACCATGCCCAGCCAAGTTTTAAAAAAAATATATGATTTCATACATATCTGAGTGTACCGTAGGATAAATTCCCAAATGATAACTGTATCAGATGGGTTGGTCAGGGAAATAGAAGCCACTCTATGTAGTTCTGGTGTTAAAGGTTTTAATAAAAGGAGTGAGGCCTTACACATCCTTGGAAGGCCTGCAGAAGCAAAGGTCGGGGAAGGTGGCACCAAAAATCTCCACCAGGGGCACAGTGCTCACGCCTGTAATCCTGGCACTTTGGGAGACCGAGGCAGGCAGATCATAAGGTCAGGAGATTGAGACCGGCCTGGCTAACACGGTGAAACCCTGTCTCTACTAAAAATACAAAAAATTAGCTGGGTGTGGTGGCACGCGCCTGTAATCCCAGCTACTTGGGAGGCTGAGGCAAGAGAATCGCTTGAACCTGGGAGGTGGAGGGTGCAATGAGCCAAGATTGTGCCACTACACTCCAGCCTGGGCAGCAGAGCGAGACTTCATCTAAAAAAACCCAAAAATCTCAGCCAGAAGCCCTGCAGTGGAAGGCTCTGACATGCTCATTCCTGGGAATCTCTAAGAAGCTTTCACGATGTATCTGCATGCAGTGCTTCTCAGGACTTTGAGCCCCAGTCTCATGTCTCCCAGTGCGTCTGGTCCCAGGCCTCTCTGGAAAATGATGTTGTCTCCTCTATTCTGTCTCTCATCCCCCACAGGGCCTCTCCCTGGAGGACGATAACTCAGAACCACACTGGGTGCTGTGGGGAGAGGGTTCTGGGCAACGCGCTCCTCGCTTCTCTATTGGATGAAGTCTTTAGAAGTGAGGGGTGGTGAAAAAGAATTGACAACAGACAAGGAATGTAGAGCAATGAATTTTGCGTCATGCTTAGAGAGGATTTATTTACTCTGAGAGCATAGGATAATTTGCTCATGTTTCTTTTCAATTATGTTTGTCTATTCAAAAAGTTCAATTTTGGGGCTGGGCATGGTGGCTCATGTCTATAATCCCAACACTTTGGGAAGATGAGGTGAGTGGATCACCTGAGGTCGGGAGTTTGAGACCAGCCTGACCAATGTGGAGAAACCCCGTCTCTACTAAATGTAAAAAATTAGCAGGGTGTGGTGGCACATGCCTGTAATCCCAGCTACTCGGGAGGCTGAGGCAGGAGACTCGCTTGAACCTGGGAGGCAGAGGTTACGGTGAGCAGAGATCGTGCCACTGCACTCCAGCCTGGGCAACAAGAGCAAAACTCCATCTCAAAAAATAATAAATGTTGATCCATTTGTAATTTGCTTTGGCATGATGAGTGTGGTGGGTATACACCCTAATATTTTGCAGATGAATTACAGAAAAGCAGAGGGTTCTACATAAGATTTTATTCTTTTAATGCTTTTGGGAAGTTACAGATTCCAGACATTCTGCCTATAGGTTCTCCCAGTACCTATGCTACTAGGTCAGGTTGGGGAGACAGAGGATTGGGAAAGACTTCAGTTTGGGGAAATGCTGAGTGGCAGAAGTGAGGGTGGCATATTCACAGAATAGGGAGTCAGAGTGGCTGGTCTAGGAGAAGTCTGATGATGTGGAGTAGGGATAAAGCAGATTGTTTCAGTAGGATGGAGTCATGCTATAGAAGCTCCTCAATATCAGGCACAGACAAGATGGAACAGGTGTTTTTTCTTTTTTGACGGGTCTTACTTACTTTGGAGTGTTGTAGTACAATCATAGCTCACTGTAACCTCAAACTCCTGGGCTTAAGTGATCCTCCCACCTAGGCCTCCAGAGTCGCTAGGAATACAGGCATGTGCTACTGTGCCTGGCTAATTTTAAGAACAACTTTTTGTAGAGATGGGGTGTTGCCGTGTTTTCCAGATTGGTCTTGAACTCCTGGCTTCATGTGATCCTCTCACCTCAGTCTTTCAAAGCATTAGGATGACAGGCCACGGTGCCCAGCCTGGAACAGGTTTTTGAGTAGAGAACTGCAGTCATTGATAAAAGCTGTGATTTGGGAAGTTTGAGCTGGGAGTAGACTGGGCAATGGGGACAGATGACAGAGTTGGGGGCCCAGGAGGAGATGGCCGCCACATCCAGGCCTGAGCTCCAAGCATCCATCAGATGTTTCGCAGGGCCAGGTGGGCAGCTGAAGCGTAGGAGCTGCTGTGGGAATTAGGGGCGAGTTTCAAATCAGGACTCTTGGTAGCATTCCCAGAGCGAGAAAGGAGCGCCTTCTGGGGGCCTGGAGACCTTGTGCTCAGCTTCTGCTCCGCAGCCCACCCCAGACACCATCTGAAACCAAGTGTCTTTATTGGCTCCCACAGCTCGATGAAGAGAGCTAGCATTTA
>PVKP010035796.1:0-22978 GCA_004027715.1 Plecturocebus donacophilus | reverse complement strand
AAAAAAAAAAAAAAAAACAAAAAAAAAACATAGACTTACAATGCAGACCTTTTATGTATTTGTCCTTTAGATGACGTAGGAAATATACAATGGCAAAAACCACAATTACTTTTGCACTAACCCAATACAAAGTGGATTTACAAACCAAAAACAGGGATACTAACTTTTATACTTACCTATGTAGTTAGTTACCTTTACTGGAGGACTTTATTTTTGTATGGCTTTGAGTCCCTTTCTAGTGTTCTTTCATTTCAACCTTTGGGACTCCCTTTAGCATTTCTTGTAGGGCAGTCTATTTGTAACAAGCTTCCTCAGCTCTTATCTGTCTGGATATGTTTTAATTTCTCCTTCCTTTTGAAGAATAATTTTGCTAGATAACAGAATTCTTAGTGGACAGGTTGTTTTTTCCATCTCTTTGAAGTTTAACTAAGCCGTCTCACTGCCTTTTGACTTCCATGAGTTCTGATGAAAAATCGGCTAGAAATCTTACTGAGAACCCCTTGTTCAGGATACGTCCCTTCTCTCTTGCTGCTTTCAAGATTCCTGGCTTGTCTTTCAACAATTTGATTAGAAAGTGACCTGGTGTGGATCTCTTTAAACTGACTCTATTCAGTTCACTCAAATTCTTGCATGTGTAGACATGTCTTTCATCACATCTGGAATACTTTCAGCCATTATTTCTTTAAATATTCTTTTTATTCCCTTCTCTACTCTTTTCCTTCTTGAACACCCCTACTATGCATGTTGGTCTACTTGATGGTGTCCCATGGTTCATTAAGTTCACTTTTCTTGGATCTTTTTTTTTTCTCCTCAAACGTAATGATTTCAATTGTCTACTCTTTAAGTTTGCAGATGTATCTGCCTGCTCAAATCTACTGCTGAAACTCTCTAGCAAAATTTCCACTTCATTTTATTATACTTTTTAGATCCAGATTTTCTATGTTTCTTGTACAATTTGTATTTCTTTTTTGATATTTTCATTTGTTCACACATCATTTTCCTGGTTCTTATAATTCTCTGTGGTTTCTTTTAGCTCTTTGAGCATATTTGAGACAGTCGATTTAAAGTTTATATCTAGTTAAGTCCAATGTCTGTGCTTTCTCCAGGACACTTTCTGTCAGTTTACTTTTTTCCTTTGAATGGGACATATTTTCTTGCTTCTTTGTATGCTTCATGATTTTTGTTTTGTTAAAAACTGCACATCTGAATATTAAAATGTGGTACCCCTACCCTAGACTTTGCTGTTTTTGACTGTTGAAGACTAGAGTCGTTTGTTCATTTAGTTACTTAATCAAACTATTTTTGCAAAGTCTCTTCTTTGTCGAGTACAGTCACTGAAGTCCTTTTCTTCAGCTTGTGTTCAACTAGTGTTTTGACAGTTGAACACTGTCAAACTTTGATTTCTTTGAATGTCAAGGGAAAAATCAAAACACTTCTCCTAGTCTTTGTGGATTGACTTTGTGATGGCATACTTTTTAAACACTGTTTAGCACTCTTTCTGAGTTTATTGCCTTCACTGAGCCTAGAGATTAGCCAGAGAAGAAAGCTTATGGTCTTAACTGGTCTTTTCTGAGCACACATTCATGCATGAGTATGCATGTCACTTGCTGGATTCACCAGTATAAAAGGGTGCTTTTTTTTTTTTTGAGACAGAGCCTCACTCCAGTTGCCCAGGCTAGAGTGCAGTGGCATGATCTCAGCTCACTGCAACCCCTGCCAACCAGGTTCAAGTGATTCTCATGCCTCAGCCTCCCAAGTAGCTGGGATTACAGGTACGTGTCACCACACCTGGCTAATTTTTGTACTTTTAGTAGAGATGGGTTTTACCATGTTGGCCAAGATGGTCTCAAACTCTTGGCCTCAAGTGATCCGCCCACCTCAGCCTCCCAAATTGCTGGGATTAAAGGCGTGAGCCAGCACACCCAGCCGTTCTTAATTTTTTAGTAGAGACAGGATCATGCCATGTTATACAGGTTGGTCCTGAACTCCAGGCCTCATACAATCCTCCTGCCTTGGCCTCTCAAAGTGCTTGGATTACAGGTATGAGCCACCACACCCAGTCCAAGGGTGCTTCTGGAATGCCTTTATTTTCACATAAGAAACTCCTCAGCTTTTCTTCCTAGGCTTTAGATGGCTAACCGTATAGGTAACCATAGTACAAAGGCCAGGACTAGAGTAGAGTCCTGAGGGGAGGGGGCTGCCATTAGCCTGGTAATTGAACTGGGAAGGGGTCAAGTCTATAGGGCAAATCAAAGCACCCCAGAGGCCATCATGTTGTACTTCTTTGTGTCAAGTGGGGAAATCACAGTTCTGCTCAAGGTGCCAGGGGACAGGCCAGGTCGACTTCCTTGCCGACATCCAGCCCTGGCTCAAGTCAATGAGTACCCCCCTCACCTTCCCCACCTATGATGACACAGATGCCTCCTAGAGGTAAGCACAGGGTTCCATGGACATCATTTCCCCAGAATAAGGGCACCAGTGGGAAAATGTTCTTAAAGTACCTGGCTGCTGGTAGTGAGGGCAGATGGCTTCCGGCTCAGTATCACCACAGCAGAGGGGACTACAGACTGCAGATCCAGAGTGGGCCACAGCAGGAGCGTCACTCACATGGGCATGGGCTGCTGGGGTCCAAGGGAATGGTCCTGGAGCTGAGAGCTCCATCTCTGCCTCCTCATGGCGAGTTCTGAGGCTGGGCATGACTAGGACCTGAAGACCAGAAAGAACATGGGTAAGTATACAGACAGGCTAGCTCCAGGGATTCATCCTCCCATAAGAAAGGGGTCTCTTCCTCCACTCCTATAGCCCCAGACCTGAAGAGGGCCTGGTGTTGCCAGGTCTCAGAGGTTGATGCTACTATGTTCCCCGATCCTGAACCCAAAAAGAGGGAGTCAGCCATGGAGACACAGACTCACAAGCCAGGGCCACAGGTACAAAGGGGCAAAATGCTGACCCTAAGGCAAAGTGTGCTCACAGTGCCCAGGCCTGCCATGATAGGAGGGTAGCCCCCACAGGGTCTGTATTCTGCTGTGGGCCCACTCTTCTCACTCCATATTGCTGACATTCACAATGCTCTGAAGCTGGACATGCCAGACCCAACTAGAGTGGGAGAACAGCAGCTCCAAAGGTTGAGCAGCCAGGGGCCGCCTGTGCTGCAGACCCACTTGCAGTCATTGACAAGGCACTCAGTGACTGCACCTGCCTGCCCTTACAGTGCAGATACCCAGTTTCCACGACGGAAACCTCTCCTCATACAAGGGGAGATGTAATAATCTGCAATATTTATTTAGTTCATTTTATTTAAAAATACTTTAAATTCTCATTGTTTCTGAATGGGGGCATAGTCACATGGCTCAAAATTTAAAAGGTAAAAAAGGATTTATGGTGAAAAAACGCCCAGCCACTCAGTTTCCCTTGTTTCCAGTGCACCCTTCCAAATTAATCTAAGCTTACACAGCATGTATATACACACATATATAAACACACACACACATCCAACTATGCTATTGCTTCACGCCTTACTTTTCTCGCTTCGTTATGTGTGGGATCTTGCCTATTAGCCCACAGAATAAACGCTCCCTCTCCCCCGTGTCCATATCCCTGGAACTTGTGCTTATGTTACACTACATGCCAAAAGGGACTTTGCAGAGGGAACTAAGGTTATGGGCGTGAATTACGCTGCGGACCCAATCTAATCAAATGACCCCTTAAAAGCCCGAGAAGCATCTGAGAGGGCCACACGGAAGGACCTCGGAGGGCTAAGGGCCACTCAGGCAGGCAGCCAACACTTCTGCGGACCAACCCCAAGGAAAACAGATCCGCCCAACAGCTTGAACCCCGGCTAAAGGCTAAGCCTGCTTTTGAGGAGACAGGCAACTCAGGAGCCAGCCGCCACCCTCCACAGCAAGCAGCAACAGGATGGGCCCCGGCCGATCCCTCGGCACCCTCCCCCTTGGCAGGAGAACGGGTCCAACCTCTCCTCCCTCCCGAGAATACCTCCTCCGTATGGAGAGCGCCTCCACTACTGACTGGGCAGGGGGCATCTGAGGCCGAGAGAAAGCCCCTGCTCCCCCAGCTCTGCTCTATGCATCTCCGACTTCGCATCGAACACCAGGAACCGCGAACCCCCCGTCTCCATGTCACTGCCGCCCCGTCGCTCCGCCCGAACTTGAACGGCGGCATCCACACCCGGGAACGCCGCCAGTCTCCGGGCGGGGGCCTGGCTCCTGGACCCCACCGAGGGCCCTCCCTGGAGACCCCGCTCCCGGAGGCCGCCCCCCAGGCTCCGACCCCCGGCCCAGGCCGAGCGGCCCCTGCCCCGCCCCCGCCCTCACAACCCCAGCGCGTGGCTCCGCCCCTGCCGGGGGACCCAGTCTCGCCGCCCGCCCCATATGAGCCCTGAGGGGCCCCTGGGCTCCCCCAACCATCGGGGACAAACCGGACGCGCGGTCCCCAGCGTGGAGCTTCACGGAACCAACTCACCTCCTCAAGGGGTCGCGTTTGGAAAAGAGACAGCCCTGCAGCACGAAGGCGTCTCAGCCGAGGCCGGCTGATCCCCCAGGAAGTCCCGCCTCAACTTCCGGCCCGCGGCTCATTCTGTGTGGGACAGCGTAGTCTCTCTAGACAACGGGAGGCCGCGGCGACTCGGTGGTTCAGCCGCAGACCTGTTCCCGCTAATCCTGAGGCCAGAGACCCTTGTGTTCCTCCTTTTCTGAGTGGACCCGTGCACTGAACACGGCAACAAATAAAGAAGAGGGAACACTGTTGGAAATGCAGAGATGATGAGCTATACTGTTGTAGCGGGAGATTTCAATACACAGGTGCCCAGAATCTGAACGGATTGTAGCTTGACAGAAACGTAAGGATACGTTTTTTGGAAGAACTGAATCCTTCAGTCAAAAAGTGATTCGATAGATAAATGGAAGAATTCAAATTCCTTCAGTAGCTAATAGTTTTCGTGCGGTTGTGCATGGATCATTTATAATACAGAAATGAATTGTACACTTGGACATAATACAAATAAGGCTAGATGCAGAGTCACATGCCTGTGATTCCAGCGCTTGGATAGCCTGAAGCCAGGAATTTGAGACCAGCCTGGGCAATGTAGGGAGACTCCTTCTCTACAAAAAACACAGCAGTTGGCCAGGTGTGGGGGCGTGCGCCTGTAGTCCCAGCTGCTCGGGAGGCTGCCGGGGGTGAATTGCCTGAGCCAGGGAACACGAGGCTGCAGTGAGCCAGGATCACACCATTGCACCCCAGCCTGGGTGAGTGAGACCGTCTCAGAAAAACAGAACAAACAACAAAAAACACCCACAAATATTTTAACGTTCATTTTGCAGGCAGATTAAACAATCAAAATCAGGAATACATTTTTTAAAAATTCACAACAAACTGTACTGGAATTCAGGAAACACTGCCTAGATAACCTTTTTTTTTTTGAAGTCCAGGCTGAGGGGCTCTCAAATGGAGATAAGAAACTTATGGAAACTGGAGCTAAGATCACTCTTCTTATGCTTTGGCAACGAGATCGGTGGCATTTTGGCCCTGCCCTAGAGATCTGTGGAACTTTGAGCTTGAGAGAGATGCTTTAGGGCATCTGGCAGAAGAAGTTTCTTGTGGGTGGGAGACTCCGTAAGTGCCAAGGCAGGAGTCAGAAGCCTCAGCCTGTTCCCATGTAAATAATGAAAATAACTAGAGCTATAACCATAGTAGTTATTCATAGGTGATCTTAGTAACTCATAGGTAACCATTAAGATACATACACACATATATACATATACGCAGCAGCATAACCTTTTACTAATGCCTCTCAGGTTGCTAAGTGTGAGCCTAAGGTGACATTGTGAAAGAAGCGACCCTAAGGCAAGGTAGGAAGCTTTAGCCCTCTGTCATGCCTGTTCAAGGGCTGCTGGAGGGAACGTTGGCTGTGCCGCGGCACCAGCAATGGGAAAGCGCCCGCTGTTCAGCCAGCTGTGGAAGGAGACATCCAAGATGTCTCCCTCGGAGGAGGAGTCAGGAGAAAACTCTGCTCCCCCAAGCTCCTGTGGTAAACATCCGGGGGCTTCATTGTCTCTGTGTGACGCTGTGCTTCAGTGGTCACATTCCATGTCCACTTTCATGTTCCACTTCTGCACCTGGTTCTTTTTCTTAGAAGATATAATCAGTAAAAGTAATGTAAACCTAAATGTCTTTGTTCTTTCTTGGCAAGTATGGAAAAAGCGTTGACGCATTATGCTTCTTACCTCATCTCGGCTACTTGAAAGTCCTGGGCCCTCGTGTGATGTACTTGACGCTATCACTGACCACCAATGTCTCACCCTACCTACCCTGACCCCAGCTTCATACTCAATGAAAAAGTGTGTGGACGCTGCCGGACTCTGTGCTTTGGTTGGCGGTGGACCCTGGGCCCAAACTCTTTTTCCTCGATCTCTATGTCTTCTGTCTTTATTTCCACAGTTTCTCTTCTCCACACCAGTAGAGAGGGGCTCACAGGATCCTGTGGGGCTGGACCCTACAATTTCTAAGCAACAAAGCATTCGAGATGTGACATACCTTTTTCTGAAAGTGTACAGTCATATGCATTCACAAAGAGATGCATTCCAATTTCAATTCCTGAAATTGGAACTTATTTTTTTTTTAATTTTTTATTTCCACAGGTTTTTTTGGGGAACAGGTGGTATTTGGTTACATGAGTAAGTTCTTTAGTGGTGACTGGGAGATTTTGGTGCACCGTCACCTGGGCAGTATACACTGATCCCAATTTGTAGTATTTTACCTTCATGCCCTTCCACCCTTTTTCCCGGGGTCCCCAACGTCCACTGTATCCTTCTTATGCCTTTGCTTCCTCATAGCTTAGCTACTTTTTATGAGTGAGAACATACGATGTTTGATTTTCCATTCCTGAGTTACTTCACTTAGAATATTAGTCTCCAATCCCATCCAGGTTGCTGTGAATGCCATTAATTTATTCCTTTTTAGGGCTGAGTAATATTCCATCATATGTATATATAATATATCATCCATATAACATATATGATGGAATACTACTCTCTCTCCATACATACAGATACACACACACACACACACACACACACACACACACACACATACATATATATGCCACAGCTTATTTATCCACTGATTGATTAATGGGCATTTGGGCTGGTTGCACATTTTTGCAATTGCAAATTGTGCTGCTATAAACATGCACGTGCAAGTATCTTTTTTGTATAACGACTTCTTTTCCTCCGGGTAGATGCCCAGTAGTGGAATTTCTGGATTAAATAGTAGTTCTTGGTAGTTCTACTTTTAGTTCTTTAAGGATTCTCCACACTGTTTTCCATAGTGGTTTTACTAGTTTACATTCCCACCAGGAGGATGGAAGTGTTCCCTTTTCACTGCATCGATGCCGGCATCTATTTTTTATTATGGCCATTCGTGCAGGAATAAGTGATACTGCATTGTGGTTTTGATTTGCATTTCCCTGATCATTAGTGATGTTCAGCATTTTTTCATGTGTTTGTTGGCCATTTGCATATCTTGTTTTGAGAATTGTCTGTTCATGTCCTTAGTCCACTTTTTGATGAGATTTTTTTTTCTTGTTGATTTGTTTGAGTTCCTTGTAGATTCTGCATATTAGTCCTTTGAGACTGCTGTGAGTCTGATGGGCTTTCCTTTGTGGGTAACCTGATCTTTCTCTCTGGCTGCCCTTAGCATTTTTCCTTCATTTCAACCCTGGTGAGTCTGACAATTAGGTGCTCGGGGTTGTTCTTCTTGAGGAATATCTTTGTGGTGTTCTCTCTATTTCCTGAACTTGAATATTGGCCTGTCTTGCTAGGTTGGGGACATTCTCCTGGATAATATCCTCAAGAGTCTTTTCCAGCTTGGATTCATTCTCTCCATCACATTCAGGTACATCTATCAAACGTAGATTAGGTCTTTTTGCATAATCTCATATTTCTTGGGGGCTTTGTTCATTTCTTTTTACTCTTTTTTCTCTAATCTTGCCTTCTCATTTTATTTCATTGAGTTAATCTTCAATCTCTAATATCCTTTCTTCTGCCTGGTCAATTCAGCTATTGAAACTTGTGTATGCTTTGCAAAGTTCTCGTGTTGTGTTTTTCAGCTCTGTCAATTCATTTATATTCTCTAAGCTGTATATTCTCATTAGCATTTCATCAAACCTTTTTTCAGCATTCTTAGTTTCTCTGCATTAGGTTAGAACATGTTCTTTTAGCTCAGAGAAGTTTGTTATTACCCACTTCCTGAAGCCTGTTTCTGTCAATTCATCAAACTCATTCTCCATCCAGCCTTGTTCCCTTGCTGGTGAGGAGTTGTGATTCGTTGGAGGAGGAGAGGCATTCTGGTTTTGGATGTTTTTATCCTTTTTGCACTGGTTTCTTCCCATCTTTGTGGATTTATCTACCTGTGGTCTTTGTAGTTGGTGACTTTCAGATGAGGTCTCTGAATGGACATCCTTTTTATTGATGATGAAGTTATTTCATTCTGTTTTTTAGTTTTCCTTCTAATAGTCAGGCCCCTCTGCTAGGACTGCTGGAGGTCCACTCCAGACCCTGCTTGCCTGGGGATCACCTGCAGTGGCTGCAGAACAGTAAGGGTTGCTGCCAGTTTCTTCTTCTGTTACCTTCACCCCAGAAGGATACTCGTCAGATGTCAGCCTGAGCTCTCCTTTATGAGGTGTCTCTTTGGATATATGGGGGTCAGGGAGCTTCTTAAGGAGACAGTCTGTCCCTTATAGGAGCTCAAGTGCTGAGCTGTGAGCTCCGTTGTTCTGTTCAGAGCTGCTGGGCAGGTACATTTAAGTCAGCTGCAGCAGAACTCATAACTCCCTTGTTTTCCCAGGTGCTCTGTCCTGGGAAGATGGGGCTTTATTTATAAGTTCCTGACATGCTTATGCCTTTTTTCAGAGATGCCCTGCCCAGCTAGGAGGTAGCATAGTCACAGTCTGCCAGCAGAGGCATTGCTGAGCTGCTGTGGGCTCTTTCCAGCTGCTGCATGAACTTCCTTGTGGTTTTGTTTATAGAGGTATAGTTAGAACTGCCTCGGTAATGGTGGTCTGCCTCAGTAATGTTGGACTGCCTCGGTAATGGCGGACAGCCTCGGTAATGGCGGACTGCCTCGGTAATGGCGGACTGCCTCGGTAATGGCGGACAGCCTCGGTAATGGTGGACTGCCTCAGTAATGGCGGACCGCCTCAGTAGTGGTGGACCGCCTCAGTAGTGGTGGACCGCCTCAGTAATGGCAGATGCCCTTCCCCCCACAGAGCTGGACTGCCCCGGGTCCAGCCATGCTTGCTGTGAAACTCTCAATCCAGAGTGCTTCAGATTGCTGGTCTTTATGGGGGTGGGACCCACTGAGCCAGATCACCTGGCTCCGTTTCAGCCCCCTTTTTTTCAGCTGAATGGGCGACTCTGTCTCCCAGGCATTCCAGGCACCAGTTGAAACAGCACCCAGATTTGTGTTTTTGTGCGGAGACCCACAGCTGAAACAGCCATCTGGAAACACGTTGTGCTTTTCCACCTGGGAATCTCCTGGTCTGTGGGCAGTAAATATTCGTTTGGAAATGCGGCAATCACTCACCTCTGCATTCTCGCTGGGAACTGCACTCCAGAGCTGTTCCTATTCAGCCATCTTGTGCCATAGATCATGGATGGAATTTCTGCTTTGTCTCTTGTGGGGTAAAGCAGCTTTAATACCTTATTGGAAAATAAAATTTCTTCGTTATTGGATTCCCTTCAGATGGAACTGAATAGATGAATAATGTATCTGTTTTATGACAATTTAAAAAAGTCCTGTGATTTGTACAACTATGAGTCAGAAGTTTTTATTTAGTCTATTGATCTTAGAGGTATCAGAAATCTGTGTTCAAGGGTATTTCTTAGAGTCCTTTCCATAAAAAGCAATTTTGGACTACAGATGATTCCAAATGTTTTTAGGGAAGAATTCAAAACAATAACCGTAGATAACAAAAACAAAATAACTATGGTTAAAATCTGATGAAAGCTCTCAATTAACAAGAAAATTTAGTTATTTCTATTATATGTGGCATTTAAGGTAACCAGAATCATGACTGACAGCATGACATCAGAATCATTAGACTTTTATGAATTGTATAAAATCTTTAGAATACTCACATTAATAACATATCCACACAAATATAACATTAGGACAGATTTAACATAACAATCAAAATTATGACTGATGCCCAGGGACAGTTGTTCATTCCTGTAATCTCAGTGTTTTAGGAGGCCAAGGCAGGTGAATCACTCAAGACAGGAGGATCACTTGAGACCAGGAGTTTGAGACCAAGCTAGGCAACAGAGCAAGACCTCATCTTTACAAAAAAAAAAAAAATTAGTCAGGCATGGTGGTGCACACCTGTAGTCCTACCTACTCAGAGGGCTGAGTTGGAAAGATTTTTTGAGCAAAGGAATTGAAGGTTATAGTGAGCTATGATTGGCCCACCATACTCCAGGCTGGGTGACAAAGCAAGATCCCATCTCTAAAAACAAAACAAGAAAAGAAGGAAATTATGACTAAAAACACGTTAGCATTCATGAATTTATATAATTTTTATAACATCTATATTAATAGCATACCCATAATGTAAATAAAAGAAGATCTAGTATCATTTTGCATTTGACACTGCTTTCCTTATGAATCTAATCATTTAATATTTATACAAGATGAGGTATAAATTCTGTAAGGCCCTTCAGGGGCCTAACTGTAAAATCCCAGGGTTAGTTTTAGGCTGAAAAGACTTAATTAGGATTTTGAACCTGGAGAAGTCAGCCAAAGATGTCAAAAGGTTCAAAACATTTGATCAAAAAAGAATTACAGGCCAAGTGCGGGGGCTCACGCCTGTAATCCCAGCATTTTGGGAGGCTGAGGTGGGGAGATCACTTCAGGTCAGGAGTTTGAGATCAGCCTGGCCAACATGGCAAAACCCTATCTCTACTAAAAACACAAAAATTAGCCATGACGACATGTGCCTGCAGTCCCAGCTACTTGGGAGGCTAAGGCAGGAGAATCCCTTGAACCCGGGAAGTCGAGGTTGCAGTGAGCCAAGATTGTGCCACTGCACTCCAGCCTGGGCAACAGAGCAAGACTCCATCTCAAAAAAAAAAAAAAAAAAGAATTACAGATTATTGTTAATTAATAGTCATTCATTAAACCAGAGTGACAATTAAAAGACTCCAAAAGCAAGAAAGTAGATGTAAAAACTCTAACCCTTTTAAAGTTCAGTTTCCCAAGTAATCAAAAAAAAAAAACCAATAAAGATGATGCAGACATTATCTTGATAAAAATATAAAATCTTTGTCTATTTAGGCCAGTTACCAAAAAGGTAAAAAAAAAAAAAAATTCTCTAGTGACTGCTTCTCCTTATTGGAACCCCATTTAGACACCTTGGTAACCAAACCTGATGAAAAGATACTTCAATTTAATAAGACACAGGAAGAATATGTTTAGAATGAGTGAACGCTGTATTATAGAGGAACGTAAACAAGAAACCTTGTACTTTGAGCAGAATAATACATGGCTCTTAGTAACAGCATGGGAAGTTTCTTAGTTACATGGAACAATTCAGACACGCCAAAAAACTAAGAGGACAGAACCAAGTTATACTTGAGGAAAACATTGCATTTCTAGACCTTCAAGATAAATATATCAGCATCAGCCACAAACATAAGAGTCAGAACTGGAGGAAAAATTTATAGAATGAAAAGCTGAAGGAGAGAGTTAACCAAGCCAAGCAAAAGTATACCTTTTCAAGGAGAAGAAGAAGTCAAAAAAAGAAAAGAAAAGAAGACAATAATGAAGAACCTGAAAATCTCATGTAGTAAGGTACAGCAAAAGTGGAACTTCTGAGATAAAAATTTGAAAAATTTCAAAAAGAAGCAGACTTCAGAATTAAAAATCAAAATCAAAACCTCTTGCAATCTCACTGAAAGCACATAATACTTTAAGAAAACCTTGTGTCCAGGTACAGTAGCTCACACCTGTAATCCCAGCACTGCGGGAGGCTGCAGTGGGCAGATAACTTGAAGCCAAGAGTTTGAGACCAGCTTGGCCAACATGGTAAAATCCTGTCTCTACTAAAAATACAAAAATTAGCTGGGCATGATGGCATACGCCTGTAATCCCAGCTACTCGGGAGGCTGAAACAAGGGTTAGAATTGCTTGAACCTGGAAGGCAGAGGTTGCAGAGAGCTAAGATCATGCCAGAGTGAGACTCTGGCTCAAAAAAAAAAAAAAAGAAAAGAAAGAAAGAAAACCTTGGTGTTCTAACGAATATAAAAGTTGAGTTTTTAGAAAAACTTATACATAATTTTCTTTAAATTACAGCCAACTTAATCACATACAAAATTCTCTGTATAAAGTCTCTTTTCACAAACCTTGTCATGACTTACACTTATAACAGTGATATACAGTATGCTCGTATTTGCTACTTTGTTCTAAACTGCCTCTCTCTTAACCAGTTATATAACTTTAGGACAAAAATTCACCATACAGAATTTTTTTCTCATACAAAATTATGCTGTTTCCTTTTTAACCATTCTCACCAAAAATATATGTTTATATCAATAACTTTCTTCATCTCTCTCTCTCCTACTTATTGGTTCCTTTTAATCTTGCTTCTATTTCCTTCCCAACCATATTTTGATTTAAAAAATTTTTGAGACAAGGTGTCACTCTATTGCTCAGGCTGGAGTGCAATGGCACAATTATAGCTCACTGTAACCTGGAACTCGTGGGCTCAAGTGATCCTTCTGCCTCGGCCTCCTGAGTAGCTGGGACTACAGGCAAATGCCACCGTGCTCATCTAATTCTATTTATTTCTGGTAGAGATGAGGCTGTGCTTTGCTGCCCAGGCTGGTCTCAAGCTCGAGCCATAAGCAACCCTCCTGCCCCCAAAACTGTTGGAATTACAGACATGAGCCATTGTGTCTAGTCTTAACCTTTATTTTGAACAACCTTTAAATAGCCTCCAAATTAGATTAAATTATTATTTCTCAAGAACACAATTTTAAGCCTTTGCTATAATTTTTTCTTACTAAAACATATTCTTTTGGCATGATTTCTGTACAATTATATGTGTGCATATATATTAATTAGAATTTTTAACTCTAATTAATATTAAATTTTAGTGAAAACCTAGGAAGCAAGAAATCTTGAATTGTCTATATCAGTACTTTACAGATGAGAACCATTTTATTGTGTTTATTTTTATGTATTTATTTGTTTGCTTATTTTTGAGACAGGTTCTCACTCTATCGCCCAGGTTGGAGTGCAGTGGAATAATCACGGCTCACTGCAGCCTTGACTTCTCCAGGCTCAGGTGATTGATTCTCTGATCTCAGCCTCCCAAGTGGCTGGGACCACAGGCACATGCTACCATGCCCAACTAGTTTTTGTATTTTTTGTAGAGATGAGGTTTCACCATGTTGCCCAGGCTGGTCTCAAACTCCTGGGCTCAAGCGATTTACCTGCCTGGGCTTCCCAAAGTGCTTGGATTTCAGATGTGAATCACTATGCCTGACTCAATTTTATAATTTTTAGACATATGTTTCTCTATAACATAACACCTTTCTTAACTGGAAATGACCTAGATATTTAATGAGTATTATTTAATTTAACACAACTTTAAGATTTTGAAAATATATGAAAATTTAATTGATGGATGTTTATTTAATTTATATTTACCTAATTTATTCATTTTAAAACATTAAAATAGTTTTGCCTACTAATGAGAACTGAGATGTCAGACAAAGCTAGTCATCTCATGTTATTTCCTTGTTATCCATTTTTATAGACTGCGAATGTCAGGTGTTCACCTGAGTAAGACTTCAGCCTGGGTTACAAAGTGAGACACTGCTCTCTAAAAAAAATGTTAAATGCATGGTTATTTCACTGACAACACAGAAGATTCAGCTATTTTTATTAAACCAACATATTAAATTAGTCATACTTATCAAAAAAAAATCACATAAACAAAGATTATTCTGTTTTTGGCTAGGTTTATAGTTTTATAACCTTTGTGCCAAATCCTGATACGTTAAAATAGCTAGCAGAGACAAATATAAAACTGTCTGACCTGTCTACCCATGCAAAAATATATGATGACAATTCTGAAGACATACCTATTTTCATTTGACCAAGAATTTTTTATGAACCTGACATTGTGAACATATATTTTATCAATAATCTTATAATCAGTCTAATTATTTACTTAATGTGAACTTGGAACATATTTGTGCTTGTTAACTTAAATGCTTACTTACATATAAGTCAATTTAGTAGCAGGAGACATAACACATAATACATATGCATAAACACATACACACACACCCACAAATAAATATTTTAAAACTTTCATTTTGGAGTGTTAGTCATGCAATAGTAACACAAACCTGTTTATAAAAGACACTTGTATTCAATTTATTTTCCTGACAGGATTGGAACATGTTTACATAGTTAAACTTTACTTGCCCCAATGGGTAATGTAATGAAGGCTGAGGACCAAAATTTTGGATAAAGCAGTTTCCATAGCAGTTTGCTTTTAAAGGGCCTCTGTATGAATGCAATCTTGCACCGCTATAGATAAATACCTGGGACTGGCTAATTTATAAGGAAAAGAGGTCTTATTGGCTCATGTTCTGCGAGCTGTATAGGAAGCATAGCAGCATCTGCTTCTGGGAGGCCTCAAGGAGCTTCTCCTTAAGGCAGAAGGCAAAGCAGGAGTCTTACATGGACCTGAGAGCGGGACTAAGAGGGAGAGAGGGGAGATGCTGCACATTTTGTCTTTTTTCTTGAGACAGACTCTTGCCGTCACGCAGGCTGCAGTGTGGGGGGAGGAAAGTCTCATAAGCGCTGAAGCAGACTGAAGCCTCACCAGTTCCTGTCTAATAATAGAATATAGAAAGAAGAATCTAGTAGGAATAAGTATCATGAGTGATTAGACATTAGTCTTATTGAATATTAAGCCTTGATTAAAACCTTGTTGTACTTTAGGCATAATTATCTAGGAACTTCGGGTTGCTGTGGTTAGGGACTAATCGTGGACACTAGGGGATGTGGCCACGAGGCAAGATCAATACCTGTCAAACATCTACTGGTGGCGATCGGCAGAGATAACCTGCTGAATGCCGAACCAAGCCTCTGTCTCACCCACGAGGGGCTGCTGGAGGGCATCCAAAACCTCTGCAGTAGCACCAGTGTTTGGGGAAGTGCCCGCTACTCAGCAGACCTGGGAAGGGAGACTCTCCTGTCCTTGGGCGAGCCGGAGAACACTCCACTCCCCAGAGCTCTTGTGGAAGGACTGAGACCAGTCAGCCTGACCCGCAGCTACCCGGGAGCTTAACTGTCTATGAGGTGCTGTGCTCTATTGGCTACAGTCTCTGTCTGCCTTCAGTCCCCACTTCTGCACCCGATTCCTCTTTTGAAGATAGTGAGAAGTAGCGTAATATTGTTCCGTGCTTGCAAGCCTCGGCCCCTTTGCTCCTTAGACACGTGATTTGCTTAAACTCACCCTACTCTCCCCACCCCCTACTTTGTTCCCAATAAAAGTCAGAGTGTCCAGACACTCGGGGCCACTACCGGACTCTGTGTACTAGGTGGCAGTGGATGCCTGGGTCCAAACTCTCTTTCTGTTGATCTTGGTGTCTTGTGTCTTTATTTCTACAGTCTCTTGTCTCCGAAACCTGTAGAGAGAACCCACTAGACCCAGTAGAGCTGGACCCTATATTGGAGTGCAGTGGCACGATCTCAGCTCACTGACACCTCCGCCTCCCGGGTTCAAGCGATTCTCCTGCCTCAGCCTCCCAGGTAGCTGTGACTACAGGCGTGCACCACCATGGCCAGCTAATGTTTGTGTTCTTAGGAAAGATGGGGTTTCACCTTGTTGGCCAGTCTGGTCTCTGATCTCAAGTGATCTGCCTGCCTTGGCCTCCCAAAGTGCTGGGATTATAGCTGTGAGCCACTGCATCTGGCCATGAGGTGCTACACAATTTGTAAAAACCAGATCTTATGAGGACTCACTCACTATACAGCACCAAGGAAAGGGGGGCTAAACCATCCGTGAGAACCAGTAAAAAGTCAGCAGATTCAAAGTAGGCAGGAAAAAAATTAGAGAGAGAAGCAGAGAACTTAGAAGACTGCATTTAACACTAGAGTTTCAGGGGTTTTTTGAAAGATGACTGTTAGAGCTCTGAATTTTCTTTGATGTAATTTGGCCATCAGTTTAAAATTCTCATGTGCTTTACAAGATGAGACAATTATTAATCATGACAAGGAACTTCCGAAGGGACCACTGCACATCACAAGGATTGTCCCTCTGATACTTCCACAAGACCGCTGGTCATCCAGAGATGTCAGATCAGAATCTGGCCAAAAAAAGCCTTCAGAGTTGACTCTGGTCAAACTCATAACATTTTAATAATTTCTGTCTTGCTGAGCCTTATTATAGAGTCAGACTGAAAGGGCAAGCACTGACACAACTTGACCAAGCACATAACTATTCCTTCTCAGTATCTGCCAATGAGAAGACCCCTTCCGGACAAATGAAAAGCCTTACAGAAGAACTGACTACTCCTCCATCAAGGAGTGAAAACAACTAGTTGAAATACTCAGGACTGCCCACCAAGCAGAGGTCTGAGACTTCAAGAGACCCACCCCATTGTCTCTAGCCACAGAGCAGCTGGAGAGGTTCAAAGGGCCCATGCTGGCACCAAGGCAGCGGGTCCCCACAATGTTCCAGACAACTCTGGGAAGCCTGCTCTGAGTTCCTTCATGGTTACCAGGAGTATCAACTAAAGAATAAATCAGGCTTTAAAAAAGTAAAGTTCGTTTAATTCAGAGTCTCAGGACAGCATCCTGGCAGCAGTCTAACAGAAACTGAAAGACTGCTGCAATCCTCTGTAAGACACTGAATAAAACTAATTCTTTAAAAGCCTGATTTGTTCTTTAGTTGACAAGAGAAATGCAAATTAAAGGACAATGAAATATCATTTCATACCCCTGGGCTGGCACATTAGAAACCTGGATGATGCCAGTGTTCGCACTTGGGTTCCATTTTATTTCTCTCACATAAAACTACAAGTTTGTATGGAAGCTTCCCCAGAAGTTATCAGGACTCCAAGTGTCCTTCTCAGGCTGTGCTTCCCACTGACTTGGAGGGTAAGAGGAGAATGGGTAATAGGGAGAATGAGCTGCTTCTGCCAGCTTTTCCATGCAGTCACCTGCTATACCCTGGATGCAGTTGTTGCCCATGAGAAACAAACCAACATCCTGACCAGTCCCTGACACAGCTCAGTGCAGCCTCTCCACCAGGTCCTACAGCTACAGGGCAAGATGCCTGCCGTGCACGCGTGCAGCACACAATGTGGAGGTGCGTCGGGGGAAATGTGCAGCAGCACTGAAGCCCTGCCTGCGGCATCAAAGAACAGCTCTGGCATGAAGTGACTGTGCACCCTGCCTGGTTCTTTTGAACGCCAAGTTTTTACACAGTGCAAAGGCACCTGGCACTTGTCTGCACAGGGTCTGCAGTGTCATCCCATGACACCTCCACAGGAATGCTGGTGGAGACCTTCCCCGCGACCGGGCAGGGAGCCCCAGACAGCTCCCCGGGCCCTGGGCCTTCACCCTTCAGGAGGGCTTCCACGTCCATGATCCCCTGTGCTCTCCTGGGCAGGGATATGACAGCCTGTACTGGGGGGCTGCGCAGCATTTGCAGGGCTTCCTGCTGTGACACTTGGGGCCTGGCAGGTCTCAGGCCAGACTCATGGTTTCTTTGGAATACTGTCCACTCAAAGAGCAAAGGGCTGACTTCTTGTCTGCTTCCTTCCATTCAGTTCCACGTGCAAAGGCCCTGTCTAGCCTCAGGCTTACGCCTGAGGATTCCTGCCTTACTTACTGGTCTCTGTGCTCACCCTCCTCCTTTTCCCAATTCTAAGGGCCTATCCTGAGACCGTCTGAATGCCAAGCTCAGCAGAAAGGCAGTGCCTGAACTTGGCCATTTGTCCAACAGGTATTTCCAGAAGGACCTTCCATGAAGAAGGCACAGGGCCACCATGAGCAGGGCTCTCCTCACGGCATTTGATCTGAGCAGTCAAACAGGGCTGTGTTTAGAAGGACCCTGCACTTGGTTTCGTGCTGGACAGATAGTAACCTGGCCAAGAACACTGAGTATTTGGGAGGAACACGGGGCACAGGTTTCACTGCTGTTTAGGCTTCCTCTTCAGAGCCTCACCTTCTTAGAGATTTCTGGGGAGTTCAGAAGAGGATGACTTTTTTCAGCCTTGTGGGGCCCACATACCAGACTCTCAGTCAGCACAGATCACAGGCCACAGGCAGAGGGTACCACCTTACCCACGTGACTCTCCCACCTGTCTCTGTCTGCTGTCCTCTAGTCTGAGTCTCTGGGAGGGTTTGCTGAAAGTGGCAAGAAGGAGCCAATCCCTACCAACATTCTAAATTATTTTCAACCATTTCCTTTCGTCCTATTGTTTTAGTCGCATATGATCTGCCTCCTAAGATATGGTCTCTCTACTGACTTCTACAAAAGGTGTTTTTTTAAATATGTGCCCATTAAAAATTCCTGGAAAGTGCTCAGACCTCAAAAAGTCATAGAAGAGGTGTGGTCCAAGCTTACATCTCTAAATAGAAAAGGGAACCCCAGCCCGTGCATACCTGGAGCAAAGGTGGAGTAAAGGGAAAACTGCATTGGGATAACAGATATCTTCATCTACGTGTGTTATGAATAGACATATGCTGGATGCATGACTTCTACAGGACATATATATAACATGTACTGCAGAGAGGTGCTTGCTGGACAGCAGGAAGGAGCAGTGAGGTGGAGGATCGAGTCCTGAGGGAGGTGTGATCTGCTGGACTGCATGTGGGGAGAGGCCTTGGCATCACCTTACTTTTAGTGAGCCTTGAGGCTTTGGTTTCATGATTTTTTATCTGTATTTCCTAGGGATCATCTTCCTGCTGCCTCACTGCATTCGCTGGTTCCAAATGTCACCATGTTTGAAAAACACCAAATATCACTCAGGTACAGGAATCCAGGCCCAGCCCACAAAACACATTGGCCCTGGCTTGTCTTCGTCCTTAGATCCTTTTCCAGGTCAATGACATCCCCAGTGGGGCCTCTCAGTAGGAATTAGAACGTCATCAACGTATGAGAATGGGCCTCGCAGGGCTCGGGGTGGTGTGGGGAGCAGAATCTATAGAATGCACAATAAACGCTCCGAGAGATCAGAGATCTGGGCCCTTCTTCCCAGGGGAGAACCATGGCCTGAAATACCAGCTGAGGACCACATGCACAAAACACTACTTTACTGGGGTTGGACAGAAAAGAAGCAGTGAAAACATTTTTATCCTTTTTAAAATGAATAATGTAGAAACAATGGAGATCTCCATTAAATTAATTGAGAAAATGTCATAATTCATTCATTATAAATGTCTGCTATTGCTTGTGAGAAAAGAACTTTTATCTGAAGAACGTGAGTCTTTTTAATTTTAAGACCCAGAGAAGTGTTAAAATGAGATAGCATGGCCAGGCGCAGTGGCTCATGCCTGTAATCTCAGCACTTTGGGAGGCAGAAGTGGGCAGATCACCTGAGGTCTGGAGTTCGAGACCAGCCTGGCTAACATGATGAAACCCCGTCTCTACTAAAAAAAAAAAAAATTAACCAGGCATGGTGCTGCATGCCTGTAATTCCAGCTATTCACAAGGCTGAAGCAGGAGAATCACCTGAACTCAAGAGGCAGAGTCTGCAGTGAGCCGAGATCACTCCATTGCTCTCCAGCCTGGGCAATAAGAGTAAAACTTTGTCTAAAAAAAAAAAATTAAAATGAGACAGCAATCACATCTTATTCCCCACATCCACTTTTGAGCTATATATTCATCTTTTGAAACTGCTTGCTATTGCTACAAGTAGCTATAAGATAACCTAATAATGCTATGCTGGACACTGTAACCCACACCCTATAGCTTAACAATGTTTAGCCAATCAATAACTTATGATATTTTAATGTAAATTTTTGGTAAACAATTCAGGAACTGGCTCTTCTTTCCCTTTAAATATCCACTTGTAATGCTGCTAGTTGGAGTGCATATTCAAGATAATTTAATCTATGCTTTCTGCTTGCAAGACTCAAGCTTGGCCTAAACTCTCCAGGTACATTAATTTTGCCTCAGCTTCTTCCTCTTAGGTTGATGTATGTTGTGTAAGTCAGCAGGACTGAGTGACTGTCCATAACCGTCTGGTGTTTCTCCCTGGAAGTGGTGCTTGGTACCAGCATAAACTCTACATCTTTAGGAGTTCCACTGAGTGTTTCGATGAGTTCTGAATTCAGACTTCCCACTCTGGTTGGAGTTCCAGACTTCAGGTAGGCTGTTTTGTAAACCCTCTCTTTTATTTAGGAGTGAGGGCTTCCGTCTGTCTTTGGACAGATTTGGGTAAACCATCACCAGAGGTTTGGGTCAAGCTTTTTTGGACTCTGTCTCACAGCAGAGGTTTGGTTTGAAGAATGGTCAGTTAGGCACTGGTAGTTACGTTTTACATAATATGCTTGTAAGATTACAACTTTCTATCATTTGAAAATTTGGACTTAGCCTTTCATTTGTGATCAATTCCTGTTCGTTTCCAGCTGGGAACTGCACACCCTTTTTGCTGCTCTTCAAGATGTTACTTTTATTCTAAGTTTAAATTTCTTTATTCTAAGAGAAGGAAATGGGTGCATTGTGAAATTTTTCAGAAAAAGCTCTGCCTAAGAGATGTAAGGAAGCCAAGAGAGCAGGCAGAAATGGATGAGTTCAGACCACAGGGGTAGAAAGAGAAGTTGGAGGCATAGGGAGAAAATCTCTGAAGTCTTTTTTTTTTGAGAGGAAGTCTCACTCTCACCCAGGTGGGAGTGCAGTGGTGCCATCCTCTGAAGTCTTTTAAAAATAGTTTCAGCAGGACAACTACCGAATGGGAATAACGTTACTGAGATTATAAAAACGCAGATTTAACAAAATAAATTTCTAAACCAAGGCGAATTAATGACATGGATTTACTGTCCCAATGTTAGACAATACCCTTTAAATCTTATGATGTCTTTGAAATGCTGACATTCAGGGAATAGCTAAGCAGTATTCCAGCGGAGACCAGATCTGAAACAAGCTTTTGAGATGGAGTCTCAGTCTGTCACCCAGGCTGGAGTGCAGTGGCATGATCTCTGCTCACTGTAACCCCTGCCTCCTGGGTTCAAGCAATTCTTCTGCCTCGGCCTCCCAAGTAGCTGGGACTACAGGTGCCCACAACCATGCCTGGCTAATTTTTGGATTTTTAGTAGAGATGGGGTTTCACCATGTTGGCCAGGCTGGTCATAAACTCCTGACCTCAGGTCATCTGCCCACCTTGGCCTCCCAAAGTGCTGGGATTACAGGCATGAGCCACCACACCCAGCCAAGTTAAAATCTTTTAAATGCTCAAACTGCTTGCTTTGGATCCCCTGTAGGTTTTATTTATTTTTTTTTTTTTTAAAAAGTACTTCACTCCATGGTCTAGTGGCTAGGATTTGGTGCTTTGGCTCAGGTTCAAATCTTGGTCAGGTAACCAGTCCCATTCATTTTAAATTATTTGTATGATTCTTGACTATTCAGGATACCCACTTGTTACTGATCCTTTGCCCTTCCATGGACAGCTTTTGATTTTCTGCCTTTTTCTATTTTGGAAGCATATGCAGTGATATAGTTTGGATATGTGTTCCCTGTAACTCTCATGTTGAAATGTAATCCCCAACATTGGAGGTGGGGCCTGATGGTAGGTACTTGGGCCATAGGGGAGGATCCATCATGGCTTGGTGTTGTCCTTGTGAGTTCTTATGAGACCCAGTGGTTTAAAATCATGGCACCTCTCCTCCCCAGCTCCCACTCCCACCACGTGAGATACCTGCTCCCCCTGCGCCTTCCACCGTGATTGTGAGCTTACTGAAGCTTCCCCAGAAGCAGATGCCAGCATTATGCATCCTGTACAGCTTGCACAACCATGAGCCAATTAAACAACTTTTCTTTATAAATTATCCAGCCTCAGGTATTTCTTTATAGCAATGTAAGAATGGCCTAGGAGAGAGATCCAAGATGGCCACGTAGCAGCAGCTCAGGATTGTAGCTCCCAGTGAAAGCGCAGAGAGGGAGTGGACGCCGCAATTGCAGACACATTTTTGATGCCCACAAACTGGGAGATTCCCAGCGAAGGAGCCACACAGGTTGCCAGCGCGACTCTTTTGGCCAGCGCGGCTGTTTTGCTGGCGCCCTGGTGCGGCGCTTCTCAGTCCAGAGTTTACGGGACTGGGTGCCCTTTTAGTCGGGCTCGGCGGGTCCCATCCCCACAAGGAGAACAGCAATTGGAAGCGCTGAGGACCGAGAACAAGCACAGTTGAATCCAGGAAGGCCCAGCTTTGTGGGGAAGGGGCGCCCCCCCGAAGGAAAACCAAGAAAGAGAAATAACTTAATCATCAACAAGCCGGACATCCACTCAGAGACCCAATCTGAAAGTCGGCAATTACAAAGACGACAGGTGGATAAATCCACAAAAATGGGAAGGAACCAGTGCAAAAAGACTGAGAACACCCGAAATCAGAATGCCTCTCCTCCTACAGGGGATCGCAGCTCCTCATCAGCAAGAGAACAAGGCCTGACGGAAGATGAGTGTGATGAACTCACAGAATCAGGCTTCAGAAGGTGGATAATAAGAAACTTCTGTGAGCTAAAACATGTTCTAACCCAATGCAAAGAAACTAAGAACCTTGAAAGAAGATTTAACAAAATGTTAACGAGAATGGACAACTTAGAGAAGAACATAAGTGAATTGATGGAGCTGAAAAACACAACACGAGAACTTCGCGAAGCATGCACAAGTTTCAACAGCCGAATTGACCAAGCAGAAGAAAGGATATCAGAGGTTGAAGA